>BMAC01000708.1:54165-88022 GCA_014905375.1 Phtheirospermum japonicum
AAAWWAAAARRAAWWWWAAWWWTKKWAAAAWWWWAAAAAAATACTACAAAAATGAAAAAAGAAATACCAAATAAATGAGGCATCGTATTAAAATTGTATTTGAGGGCCTTTGTATTCTATTTTACTATAGTTACTTTTTTTAAATCAACACGGTAATTGACTCGAGTAAGTCACTGAGTAATTAACCACCAAGTCATTGACTCAGTTGGTGAACCCGATAATAAATTAAATTTTATATAGAGATTTCAGTTTATACGAAAGTAATTATATAACCAAGAGTAATAAATCATTTATGCGTGGATTTCTAAAGTTAAATACTTAGTGTCATAGTAATATATCACAAATTATTAATATATAAATATTCATAAGTAATTATTTAGTTAAGAATTTTAAAATAATCTATTAAATTCTTTATATTATTCGATAATATAATTATTTTTTTATTCTGCCCACATATAATTTTGATTTCAAATTTTAATCAAATAATAGTATAATGTTATTTACCTTTCACTTATGTTCATAATATAAGTTTTTATTCTTTTTTAGGAAATAAAAAAAGAGAAAAAAGTGTCATTGTGAAGTTTGTGACACGTTTAGGGTCAAAGTTTGAGTCATTCGAGTTTTACTCGAGTCACATATAGAAAATTGAAGATATGACGTTATTAGGTTTGTCCTCGTATCACCTGGTCTGGTCTACAAATAAATTAATGGAAGAAAATAAGAGTTCTTGTTACTGATTATAATTTTTTTTGTCTTCGTTGCATCAATTCTCTAGTTGTACTCATACTGTTTTTCTTTTAATTAAAAAAATTATTAAATAGTTTTTTAAAATCAAATTATAAATTTTTATATTTTAGTTATTCATTTTATTTCTTTCCCAATTTTGTTTATATGATATTATATTTCTTGTAATTCCTGATATTTTTATTTTATATTTAGTTAATAATTTTATATAATTTAATGATAATTATATTGTAGCTATGGATTCAAATTTAATTTTATAATATTATCAACCTTTTGGTTTATTTTCTATTTTTTTTATTTATTTAATAACTATTTTTAATTTAGTTATAAGTTATTATATTTTATTTATAATAAAAATAAATTTATTTGATATCATTTGACATATTTATGTTTTGATTTACTTTTTTGGGTTTTGCAGATTTATAAACTAGTTATTTAGATTTATTTATATATTATATATTTATATATTATTTTTCAGATTTCTTATACACACACAAAAAAAAAATATTTTTGGAGTTGCTATTATTTTTTTATTTTATTTATATTTTTATCGATTCTCTTTTTTATTTTTATATTTATTTAATAATTTTATAGAATTTAATATGATTTTTTTTAGTTAATTTAACTTATTTTATGAATTTTCTCTTTAATTTTATTTGATTATTGAATTTTTGTTTTTGTTTCATATTTATTAAATAAATATTTATAGTTTAATTATAAGTTCTTATATTTTTATCTATATAATTTTACTAATATTTTTAATTTATTTAAAGCATTTGAAAAAATATTTGTGTTTTACTTTTGCTCTTTTAGATTTTTTAATTTATTAACTAATTATTTACATATATTTATAAATTTTAAATAATTTTTATATTTAAGATTTTCTTCAAAAAAAATTATATTATTTATATTTTTCTCATATTTTATTTATTATTATACATAATTCTTCCATATATTTAATATTTTCTTTACCTAAATGATAATCTCTAAAAGAATATTTACATAAATAATTATATAAATAATAAATATGTATACTACAAATAGTAAGTGAAATATCTCCAAAAGAATATTTACATAAATAATTATATAAATAATAAATATGTATACTACATATAGTAAGTAAAATGAACGGGGAAATCTTGAGAAATATTTTTAGAAACGCAAGGCTTTATATATATATATAGATATTATTAAAAGGGAAAATTCCCGTATGATACACTTTTTAAAATGTAATATCCCATATAATCCTTTGAAATTTTATATTCCCATTTAGGTTATATTATTACCATTATAACACATATTAGTTTTTACTTTCACAATATACCCTTACCTATATATTCATCGTAAGCGTCGATTACGTCCCAATCTCCCTGGACAAACCGTCATATCCCTCACAAACATACCCACACAAGTAAGTAGTGTTCTTCTTCAATTTTAATTGCAATTCATTTCTTCTTGAAAGCAACGCAATTGCGAATGGAAATCGATACAAGTAAGTACATTTCTTATTCACAACTATAAGAAATATTCATTCTTTCGATTTTTCTTTTTCTTTTTTTTTCTTTTTGATAAACATGCAGATTTTGTGTGACAAAATGATTTTCAAAATTAATAGTGTTTGAAATTACAAACAATCTAGTATTCCAAAACCAGTATTAAATTCATGTTTGTTTTGTTTTTCTTTTCTTTTGTTGTTGTTTCTTTCTTTTTTTTTTCTTTTTTTTTTTTTGTGCTATAGTGGCAGTATTTTGGTGGGACAAATTTCCATAATTTTATTGAAATAGGGATTTTTATTTTTATTTTATTTTTTAACTTGCTTTACAAGAATTTTGAATCTTACGACCAATTTATGGGGATAAATCAATGTTGTTTATTGTAAATATAATCGACGGGGTAGTCTGCAATTTAGTTTAAATGGTTGGGATATTATTTTGATCATAGAGTATTATGAATACTCCATACTACACTTAACAAAAACCCCATTGAACATGTCTGATGGATCTCTGTTTACAATTTAATTCCATGGGGTAGTAAGTAAAATTTCTTTTATATAGTATAGTTTGCAATGGTTTCTTAAAACAACTGGATATTCTATACGACACTATATGAACTGTGTTGAATACGCTTTGTTGGGTTTATGTGTGAAATTCTAGTCCTTAATATAGATATTGAAACTAAATTGACAGCAATCGAGATGACGAATCAAAATGAACACAGTTTTAACTTTTTAAACGAACCGTGATTTTTTCAAAGGGAAGTATGCAATTCTTGTACTTATAAACTGGAAGTAATGTAAACAACATGGTAGTCTGCAATTTACTTCTCAAATTTGGAATATTATTTTGCCCATGGGATATTTTCCCTTATTTTTCTCTAAATGGGTGTTGTTGTTTATTGCAGGTGCCATTCTATGCGTATGTTCATTGTTCTCTTATAATTAGTCTAAGCCAATGTTTTTTCGAGAGTATAAAGTATGGAATTCCAGATATGCAGTATGTTTTCTTTTTCATTATCAATTAAAACACATATTATCTTTTTGTGAATTATATATTGTCTATTACACCATTAGAAGTCCCTTCTAAATAGTTTGGAACTGGAACCAGGTAGTATATTTTTTGTTTTGTGTGGTTGACAAGTTTTTGACATTCTTGAAGAAATGATATTTTCAATATCTCTGAAAGAATAAAATCCATATTAGTTTTGTTAATCTGATTGTCTTTTGGGATCTTGTGATAGTGAATTGGGATTAACATGCTTAGTTTTGGGGATTAAATTGTAGTTACTGCAATAAATTCTGTGAAAATTGATTTATCAAAACATTTGAAGGGGTTAATGGTGTCCTTTGTCAACTTACACTTGTTCATCATATTATTTTATGTCCTCTTGCTCATTCTTGTTTGGTTTCCTCATTATCATTCGTGCATTATTGAAAGGGTTGGATTTTAATCTAATTACGAACGACATTAAGAATTACATGTGCTGTATAGTGAGAAAGTCTTGCCCAAATAACACAAGAGTTTATTTTTCCATGTCTGCTAGTATGAAATTTTTTTGTCTGTGTTCATGTTGTGCTAGTAAGGATTTAGTATGGAATTTAGGCTCCACTAGTATGGAATTGTATGGCGCTTTTGTTTTCGTAACAACTTTGTTCATTTTTGGACTTTGTTGTTTGAAATCTATGTTTAGTATGATTTAGCATGGTATGCAATGCTTTCATTTAGTATGTTTGTTGCGGAAAAATTAGATTATTAACTAGTTAATTTGGTTCATTTATAATAATTTTAAGAAATATATATTTTTTGTAAATAGGGTAAACCTCAAGGGTCTTTTGTGTAAACAATTCATTATTTCTAAATTCTCCATTGTGTAAAACTGCGGCTGGTTGCAGAGGGTAAGTAAGTTAGAATTTAGAGTGATATACCTTTCCTTATTTGGAAATTCTCCATTCTGTAAAACTGCTGCATTTCTCACACGGACGTTGTACAATTTTTAATGCAATATTATATTAATACGCACATTATGCGAATCGGCAGCAGTTTTATTTACTAAGTACATTTTGGTTTGATGCACTTGGTCTTGGTTATATTAGCATATCATAGGTTTCTTTAAGCCATAACATGATGATTTGGTATACGTAAGGTAGAAAATATTTTTTGTAGTTTTATTAGCAAGTACTAACACTATTTAAAAGCACCACATCACGGATGGGGTTTCTAAGTATGCCACCATGATGGGCAAGGCTGGTTAGGCATTGGACTGCCCAGCGTGTCGAGAGGATAGGCACTTGGGTGCGCGGGAGGTTGCGGCGTGGTAGGGCGAAGTGCGCAAGTTATCGGCAACTCATGGGTATAGGCGAGATTGATTATGCCAATATTTCAAACGCTTGTATGAGCTTGTTCGAAAATGTTTGAGCTTGTTTGGAAATGTTTGTTTCTTGTGCATTTCCTTTATTAACTTCTTTCGTGTGCATTTCCGAATTGTATAAGCTTTCTCGAAAATGTTTGTTTTATGAAATATTTAGTTTTCGGTTAGTATGGAATTTGTGGTATGAACTTGTATATAGAAATTATTTTTTAATATCTATTTAGTATAAAATTATTATCGCTGCTGATTACTTATTGTTATCATTTTTGTATGGATTTTAGATGGATCTTGTATATTAATAGTGTTGATTACGTGTTGTGTAGTATGGTAGTTTCATAAAATCTTGTATGTGAACATTACTTTATTGTTATCCTATCCATTTAGTATAGAATATTTGATATGATCTTATATGTGAAGCAAGTAGTGAAGTAGAAGAGCATACCAAGAGGTTGTGCAAAGACGATATCTAACAATTCAAAGTTGAGATTATTTGAGCCACCAAAGGACGGAAGACTGATTCTTGAAATTGTTAACTTTTGTATTCATTCATGTGTAGTTAGTACGGACAATATGGAATGGTAGATTATTTATTTTGCTGATATGTTTTGTCAAATTTGGGATTTTATAAATTCGTTTGCTTTAGAATTCAGTTCTGTTAATTCTTTTTTTTCATTTCTTGAGCATTTATTTAGAAGTTTGTAGTATGATCTAAATTCATAATATATACTAAAATTTCCTACTAGTTGTTGAATTCCATACTATAACATGAAACTTCATACTATGTCGTAGAATTTCGCACTAAGCATCGAGTTCCATACATGTGTTGGGTGGTCAGCCGTCGAAGTCCCACGTTCTCTATTATTCTGAAAGCGTGAAGTTTTCTTTAATTTTATTACAATTAATCTGCTCATTTTGTTTCTGTACGTACTTGTCGCTCAAATGAACCGCATAGTTGCTCTCGGTCCGAACCCATATCAATCTTTAGTTGAGTACTATTCTTGGCCCAAAATCGGCCAATTGGCTAGTTCAACTCCAACTGCTGCTCTCAGTCCCGGCTACACGCTGTGAATGACACCTGCGATAAAAAATGACAACACCAATATATGGAAGAATAAGGAGATATGCAGGAAGTAGAGAAAAACAAGATGCTAAGATTCAAACAACACCACCTTCACCGAATTGGCTTGACGACAACCGCAAAATAGGCGACCGAAAACTATAATTTCTTCAAGAATGTCAAAAACCTGTCAACCACCCAAAATAAAAAATATACTACTTGGTTCCAATTTTAAACTATTTAAGGGAATTCTAATGGTGTAACAAACAATATATAATTCACAAAAAAGGTAATATGTGTTTTAATTGATAATGAAAAAAAAAACATACCGCCTATTTGGAATTCCATACTTTATACTCTCGGAAAAACATTGGCGTTGACTAATCCACTTATTTCATACGAGAACAATGAACATATTACATAAGGAAAACCTTAGATAAATGTCTATGAAATCATTAATAGGCAGTTATTTTAGTACAAGTACAATACAAAAACAAAACAAAACAATAAAATAAAAAACCACAAACAAATTCATGCACCATTGAGACAGAGTAGTATGTAATTCAACACACCTTGATATCAAACTAACTATTGTGAACTATACAATACTACAATATGCACTTGTAAACTACCCCTTTCATTTTCAAACAATTTTTTTAAGACAGGGTAGTTTGCAATTGTTTGGTAGTGTAGTATATAATATATAACTACTTCGAAACAAAACATACTGATGTATTTTTGAATATATAACATGTTCAATTGGAAAAATCATTCAGTATTATACTCCTATGATTTCACAATCCAAAGAATTTGATACCACCCATTTTTTGAAAATTAAAAGACTACCAAAATCCCATGCTACCCTTTTTCCCAATCAAAAATGCAAAGAATTACATACTTAATACACTTAATTTGGATATTTTTGGCATCACCATTGACTAATAAAACCAGTAAGCCAGTAACAAAATAATAATTATAGTCTGTAATTTGGATACTTAATACACGTAATTTGGATATTTTTCCCATGATAGTGTATAGAATTATGAATTACAATCTAGCTGAATTCCATACTGAATACTGTTACTATTGTTCATTTGTTAATAAACAAGAAGGAATTTATATTACCAAAGTTGGCATATAATTCTATACTATAACCGTAGAATTTCATACTGATGGCTGTTAATATTGTTCATTTGTTAATAAACAAGACGGAGATTATATTACCAAAGCTGGCATATAATTCTATACTATAACCGTAGAATTCCATACTGATAGCTATTAATATTGTTCGTTTACTAATAAACATGACAAAATTTATATTACCAAGTTGGCATATAATTCTATACTATTACCGGGATGAATTCAATACTGATTTGATTAGCCAGCTAATAATTACAAACTAGTTTTAAAAAGATATTTACTTGGACAGAATTACTAGCAATTGTTTGATAGTGTAGTATGTAATATCTAACTACTTTGAAACAAAACATACAAACGTACTTGGAATATCTAACATGTTCAGCTTGGAAATTCATTCAGCATTATACTCCTATGATTTCACCACCCAAAATTTTTTTGACACCACCCATTAAAACACTGCCATATTTCCATGCTACACATTTCCCAAATCAAAAAATGTAAAGAATTGCATACTTAATACACTTAATTCGAATATTTTTGGCATGACCATTGATAATAAGACGAGTAAGCCATTAGCAAGACAATAACAAAACAATAATAAAGTCTATAATTTGGATACTTAATACACTTAATTTAGATTTTTTTTTTCCGATAACAGTTTATAGTATTATGAGCAATAATTAGCCCTGCTAAATGCATATGCATAGACAATTTCAATACTTAATATGTACTAGAACCCACAATTTTTTACTAGTTATTAGTACAAAATGGTTGTGCTACTATTGTTCCTTTGCTAATAAACATGATGAACTCTATATTACGTACTTGGCATATAAATCTGTATTATACCCTTACAATTTCATATTACGTACTAGACATATAGTTCTGTACTATATGCTTATATTTCACATACTGAATAGTCTTACTATTTATCATTTTCTAATAAATACGAAGGACTTTACATTACCAAGTTGGCATATAATTCTCTACTATGAACGGAAGAATTCCAAACTGATTTGCAAATATGAATTACAGATTAGTATGCAATTCCGTCAAACTAATACACCAACACCGTTGAAAAATTCCACAGGTTTTTGTCACAAATTCTACATTTTTTCCAAAGATATCACACCAATAACAATGGGTTTCTAATATTTGGAAACTTTTACAAAACACCATATCATCACAACCAAACTGAAGAAAACAAATAATAGAATCGGGAGAACGAAAAATTGCATACTGAGTTCCAAAGGACGTGAAAGTCATATAAACAAGGAGACATCGCATTAATAACGCCATCACCAGTATATTAAAAAAGAAAAACAGAAAACTTACGGAGGAGGAGGCATGTTCGTCATATTCACTAGCTGTAATGAAAGAGGTGTCGTGTTCGTTTTCCGGCTCCAACCAGTACAAATTCAAGAAGCCTACGAATTCAAGAAGCCTGTATATAGGGAGAATTCTGTTGTGACTCGAAGTATGAAGAAATTGGGGGAGAAATTGTCCGAGAATGCCCAACAAGTCAACAAACGTGGATCGGGTCAGATTCAAGCCTTTGGGCTGATTTGTGAAGAAGAGGGATCCAGAATTGATAATGGGCTGAAGAATTAAATTAATAAGGCTYAYTRRCCCATTAAGAGAGACTAGATATTTATTTTAGACTCTTGTCTTTTAGCATGTTAATTAGAGGGAATGCAACAAATTGTGGTCCCAGCCTTTCCTATTAAAACGGGATGCCACAAATTGTATTAGAGAATGAAGAATTATCTTTCTTTTCCTAACTGTTTCTTCTATTTTCTCTCTCTTCCTCACTCTTTCTCAGCTTCTTATCTTCTTCTTTCCCAAATACATTCTGCTAATTAAATACATCAATCTCCAGAATAATATTACAATTATTTACAAATAATCAAACTACAATAAATTCCAAACTGAGGATATATCGGTTGAGAATCAGCGTATAACCCCTTCAATCACGTGACTCTCAAATGCATTGTATGATTTTCCAAGCAGCGATTTCGGGCAAAATCACACCCGCATTAAATCTTCAATTCGCTTGAAACCCTGGCCAAGAAAATCGAAGTTAGCCAATTCGCATCAATCGATTTTCTTCGAATACTGAATCTAATTGATTTACCCGATTCGCAATCAGCTACTATTCAAATTTTGTGTGTATCTGCTTGATTTTCCAGAGGGGATGGAATATGTGAGCTGGTTTCACGGAGAGAATTGTGGAAGAATGCGGGCGCGAGGGGGTTATTTTTGGTGCTGATTAATTGTGATTTAAGGGTATCTTGTTCTGAATCTACGTACTTATGAGTTAGTGGGAAGTAATAATATTGATTGGATTATTTGGGGTAGTTTAATTTACTATTGGCCTAGTTGGGGATTCTACCTAATTAAAACTAACATACCTATTAGAAGATAATAACTTCATAATCACTTTAAAAAATCTTGCTCTCAATTAATATCAATTATTACGTTTTTTCCTTATGTGGATTAGACATTATTATGGGGTTTAAATTCTTCTTTCAAATGCAATATCCCATTTAGTAGAAAACTACCCCAAAGTTTGGGGTAATTATAAAGTAAACTCAGGAAATCTTCAAAAGTGTTATAGAATTTCTGAGATTTGATTTTATGCGCGTATTATTGTTAATAAGACCGTTAATATAGTTTCCATTAAAGTTTTTCAAAATTTAAAATCAAAAATATTATTTTCTATTTGATATTAATAAATCGTTTTGTGAATTTAATTAAAATATAATTGATAAATTTTATATTATTATGCATTTTTTTGATATGCCCACGTAATACGTGGATTATTACATTAGTATATCTAGAAATCTACTATTCGTAGGAAATCTGATGCACAAAATATAGGACTAATAATACAACATTGACAAATACTTGGTGTATAGAAAAATACCGTGCGACTTCTTAAGAGGCTTAGGGGGGTGTATTCATTTAGGACTTTTAAAGACATTTTAAAATTTTTAAAATCCTAGTGTATTTAATTAAGACATTTTAAAACTTATAAAAGTCTTGAGGTATTTAATTGAGATTTCTAATGACTTATTAAATGTCCATAAAAGTCTCAAGGTATTCATTTGAGATATTTTGAAATCTTAAATTGTCATGAGGTATTTAAAAAGTCAAATACTCTTTGGGTTTGTATTTTGACTGGATTTTTCTAGACTTCTAAGTTAATTATATACACCAAATCCCACTACCAAATCCCATATTTAAACATGAAATTTCACAAAACTTTTATAAACTCCCAACAAATATATAAAATCAATAAAAATAAAAGAAAATCCATACAAATCTTATAGTGAAACAAATCTTAAAATGTCTCTATAAGTTTCAAATGAATACACTCCCCTTAGTTAATTTGTCAACTCTCATGTTTCAAGCCTGAATAGAACCAAAAGATATCTTATCTCCTCATCCCGGACTTCATATGCATAGTCACCATAGATAACATGAGGATACACAAATAGATTCGCTGCAATCATAAACATTAGGCATTTAACATACCCTCATTTAATATAACCAAGATGCCAAGGATTGACTGTACAATCCTGAAAGAAAATTCTCTAATATCATTTGTATTAGTTATGCCAACCAAATCTTATCATGATTTGTCATCTTTCATGACATAGATACTAGTCATCATTCCCTCAAACACACCATCAAATTCAAGTAACCCCCATCGAATTCAAGTGACCGTTTAAAAAAAAACATAAATAACAAAGATAAAGAAAAATCAAGCATCACTATACACCATTTATCAATGTAATTAGTAACAAGATTATAGCAAAACACATTATAAAATGAAAAAGTATCTTAAAAAAGATAAATGTGGAAAATAAGAATAACCCCATTTTTACAATTTTACACATCCACTTACGGAGGCATTTCAAGCTTGACGAACTCATAAAAACCAATTGGATGAATTTGAAAATACAGATTGCCAATTTACTCACAACAGAAGAGGATCCATCCTTTGGAAGGTTTTCTGATCATGACACAGTGAAATAATCAAATGATCAAGACTCATAAATCTTGATATATTCACTTACATATAGAAACTTTATAATACGATATCAAATTTTCACGTCTGCAAAAATGCAGGTATTGTACGCATTTAGTAAGCGACCTCAATCTGTAAAAGGTGTAATCTTTCTGGGAGGTGGGCAAGCTGTCCTGAGGAGCGGCGACCTCTCGTATAAGAGTGACGAGCTTTTATGTGAGGTGGCAAGCTCTTATGGTATAAGCGATATTATGGTAGCTCGTCATTGAGTAGTAGCTTGGTGCTGCGGGCTGTATATCATGGTTTTTGGGCCCTGTTGGGCTGCTACCGATTATTTTATGGGTCCCGGCGGATTACACATATGGACATGGTTATAGGCCCATGGCTATTTTGGTAATTTAGCGAGAGTTCCCACATCTATGGAAACTTAGCATACAAGAGGAATTCTAATTCTAAGTCGATCACTATTTATGAAATTATAGTTCTAATAGGAGATGGGAACCCTAGATTGGGAACATATCTCTCATCTATATAAATAGAACTCTGGCCTCATTCTTTTCTCTCTAAGTTGGTTTCACATCCTAGGTTTTAGATCTCGCATCTATCGAACACTTTCTGAGTTAAGCATCGAAGGGCCTACGCCAGGGCCATCCATCGCCTTAGCTTGGGTTTTGTTTTGCAGAAAGGATCAATCAGGTTACTGGGAGCTTCCTGAAGGCTGATCAGGTCGCTGACTGTATATTCAAGGTCAGTACTTTCCATTCTTGAGGCACCAATCTTTTGGGTCGCATCAAGTGACGCCGTCTGTGGGAAAGAGGGACATCGAGTCCTTGAGCAAAAGGCGTGGGATTTTGAACAAATCAAACCATGAAAGGAAGAGCTCAAAACTTAGATTTTGATGGGGACGCAAGTAAGACAAAAGAAGGAGACACCGGGAAAGAACAAACACCTCCTCCAGGAGAAACAAAACAAAAACAACAACTACACCACCATCCTCTCCATGAAAACAAAAGATGAAACAACCAGAAGAAAGAAGTAAGGAAAAGGTTCCAGAAATAATCAAACAAAAGGCTATCCACATAGGAACGAAAGAATGGGAGGAGCTACCAAAAGGAAGTACTTATCACGTCGACAAGGGATTCCTTGAACAATTGATGGGATTGGTGCCTCCAGGTAATTGGAAAAATTGGATGAAAGCCTGGAAGGAGAAGGTAGCAGTGGGAAGGATGGTAGTACAAGAAGGATGATGAATATAATCCAGAGCAATTGACTGCTTCCTAGAAAAAGAGCAGAGAAAAGGATCCATAGAGACCAAGTCCTGAGTTACTTCGAAGCTCAGGAAGAAGGAGGTACCCAGTTGAGTACATCTCGTCGTCTGATGATGATGCCATAGATGATCGGCTGCTTAAGGTGGACATGTCGCGGAGGAAGTCTTATACGCATCGGGCCCATCGGGATGAGGACGAGGATAGTGATAGCGATTGGAGAGTTTAAGAGGATAGGTCGCGAAGGATGTCTTATAAGCGCCGGGCCCAGCGGGATGAGGACGAGGATAGTGATAGTGATGGGTGAGTTGAGGATAACAGGTCATAGAGAAAGTATTTTAAGCGTCGGGCTCAGCGAGATGATAAGGGAGACGAAGAGGAAGTGGGGCCGGCTTCCCGTGTATTTAGAGATATGCAAGAGGCATTACAAGATTTACAAAAACGGGTCACTGAAGTAGGACCTGTGGAACTAGAGAGGATTATTTCTAAAAGGCTAGAGCCTAGAAGAACAAAGCGAGCTGCTCCCGCTCTCTTAACCACTAGAGCGGCCGATAAAGGAGTGGCGAGGGATACGAGGAGAATATGGCGAGAAGAGGATTTCACACCCTTGGCATACCCGCAAGCTAAGGTATTCACGATCATGGAGCTCCAAATACATGACGATATCATATGGCCGAAAAGCTACACGCGAATTCCTACTAATCCAAAACTGAGTTCTTTTGCAGGTTCCACAATAATTACGGTCATCCGACCTAAAAATGCAGGCATTTACTAGAAGAAACACGAAAGGCTTCATCCAAATAAAAATCTTGCATAAAAGCAAGCTAAAATATGGATTAATACCTTTTTCTCTCAACTTTGGGGTTGAAGGTTTGGAAAAAAAAAAAGATAAATCTCTTTAGTTAGTGCAGAAAAAGATATCCTCGCCATCACATATGCCATTTTTTCCTCGAATACGCAGGAATTGTCGTTCGAATTTTGCCTTGTAGGAAAAACAATAAAAATATAATAATTCACAATACTGAGTCGCTGAGAATTTTCCATTCATGAAATCAAGAGTACCAAAGTTATTCTCTTGTGGCCGGGAGTTATTTGGCGGTGGTGACGGGAGATTGAGTGGATTTATGGTAATTTGGAGGTGGTGACGGGAGATAGGGGACTTGTGGACGAGCCTTTAATTTTGTGAACTTATTCATGATTTGATAATTAAATTAAATTTATAAATCTCTAGAAGGTATATAAATTAATAAGTTCTAGAAATTTTATTTTACCTGAAGGTACACCTTCTAAATAATTGAATATACCAGAAGTACTTAAAATATATGTTTTAAAAAGTAATTATCCTAAAATGGGCGTAAAATATACCTTCTAGAAATGTAAAATACTAGAATGGGTATAAAATATACCTTCTAATGAGGTCAGACTCCAATTTTCCAGAACATACATTTAAACTCGTTCTAGGATTACGACAATAATTACGAGAATGCCACCGGATAAACATTCTAGAAGGTAGCCGAAACAACCGTTATATAATGTCTGTTTTAGAAAAGTATTTTTGTACTAGTGATAAGAGCACATACATTCACGACGATTTCATAGTAATCAAAACTTATCTTTGATTTTCGATGTCAATATCACCCTAGTGTTCCTCGCTATATAGATAACGCCTTTATTCATGCTTTCTCACGTCCCATCATTAAATTAATTAAACTAAATAATCACACACTCATATTCCCTTAAAATTAAACCACATAGAATCGAATAAGTCCCTTCAGCCACGAACTAAACCACTTAAAATCAAATAAACCACACACATATCACCATTAAATTAAACTACATAATATCAAATAATTCCCTTCATCCAAGAATGAAAACACACCCAAACATCACAATTGTTACCCATGACCCCAATTTGCATATTTTTTATTTTAAAATAAAGGAAAATAAATACTTATCTTGGTTTTTGATGCCTCCTTAATTTAATGTCCTTTGATCAATTGGTTTGGAACTCACATCTTTCATCCAATGACTCAATGTCACTCGTATTCCCACAGACGGCACCACTTGATGCGGCCAAAAATATTAGCTTACCAAGAAAAAGGTCAGATCGCTTCGAATTGACTTCTCGACCATGAACAACCTGCACAAAGCCCAAGCCGAACATCCAACGCGTAGGTTCCCGATGCTTCACTCAGTAATCATATAAATTGTATAAAAAGAGGGAATAATTCCCCATAAAATCCGTGAGCTCCATGATTAATGATAATTGAAGTTATGAAAATAAGAGATTGAATCCCCTATTTATAAGATTATTTAGACTTATCCACCAACCAATAAGATTCCTTCATAAGATGGGATTAGATCTCCTAATTGTACACTAACTCCGTAATTAGGAAATATTCTCATATTAGGATTCTTACTTTCCATAATTCCATAATAACCATAAAACTTTATTATTTCCATGTGATCGACCTGTCGAGGCCCATATTTTACCATATTAGCGATGTGTTTATCAGTTTTTTTACTATGCCAACATTTGATGTCGGATCAGCTACTTGATGTGACCAAAAAAATTGGCTTTGCAAAAAAGAGATCGGATCGCCTCGAATTGCCTTCTCGACCATGAACGACCTACACAAAGCGTAAGTCGGACAGCCCCGACGTAAGCACTGTGATGCTTAAGTCTGTAATCATATAAATTGTATAAAAAGTGAGAATAATTCCCATAAAATCTGTGAGCTACATGATTCATGATAGTTGAAGTTATGAAAATAAGAGATTGAACTCCCTATTTATAAGATTATTAGACTTATCCACCAACCAATAAGATTCTTTCATAAGATGGGATAAAGTTTCCTAATTGTACTCAATTTTCTTAGGAAATATTCTCATATTAGGATTCTTACTTTCCATAATTCCATAATAAACATACAACCTTATTATTTCCATGTTATCGACCTGCTGAGACCCCATAACTATATTTTTCAATATTATCGATGTGTTTATCAGTTTTCTTACTATGTCGAGATTTGATGTCGTATTAGACGGGTTTAGACGAGTTTTTGGCGAGCCTTTAAAATTCTGGAACTAGGACGATAAATGTTTTTTCTTCATTTGGTTATGTGGGTGACAAAAATCACCTTACACATATTATTGTCGCAGCTCAATTCACAAATTATTCTCTATTTTCGCACAAAAATGTTAACATTTCCCATATATAAGCTAAAAATGAAAAGAATAATAAAGGTCGAAAACCAATTTGTGTTTGCAGACCCCAATCTTATATATATTCTTAGCCTAGTTTCATAGGTCGGATCTTTCTTGGACCTTAAAGCAGGACAGCTTTAAACAGTGAGAGATTGTGGCACATGAAGATATATATGAAAGGCTCCATATATTCGCCTTGTAAATTACCTTTCATCATTCGTTTTTTCTTTTTTTTTCCCTGTATTTCAACTCAGTTATTAAACTTACGGCTGATTATGCCTGATTAGACAAATTATTTTTGTGTGCTCTATGTGCTTAAGTATATTCAAATGAATTTTTAATATTTAAGTTGATGAATTTATGTTATGTCAATATTATGATTATTTGCATTCAAATTGATCAACTTTTTTTATGTTAAAATTGATGAACATATTATGTTTAAATTGATAAATCTTAATGAGGTTTTTTAGTATAAATTGAAGAATATTTATATTTAATGTGACCAATTTTTCTGTTCAAACTAACGAACGTGTGATATAGTACTGCATGATGCTCTATGATGTATATAATAACGGAAAAATCTCATTTTTGGTTCATTATATTTGCCACTTACAGAAAGGTACGTGATGTTGGTCAGCATCAAATCACGTCTTCTAAGTTGACAAATTCATCAGATAAGGTACAAAAAAAACCCGATCGGTCTTCTATGCTTACGTGGCATGACTGAATCATTTCTTATCATTTTTAAATTAAATTGAGAAATTAAAAAAATAATAAAAGAATGACAAAAGATAGGTTTTTTATGTTGGGGAAGGAGGAGGTGAAAAAATGGGGTTCGATCCTAATTAATTGAAGACGAATTAGATAGTTAGGGTTAATTTTTTTTAATTTCGTAATTTAGTTTAAATTAAAAATGATAAGTGTTGTTAAATTGGATTTAATCAATTAATGACGCAACAAAAATTCGTCCTAACGAATTGTATAGGCTCGATCTACGTCTCGTGTAGATAATTGTAACGTTTTGAATTTCTCAAATCCAATTATTGGTGAGTGAGAAATAACACTTCGAAGTTGAACGATTGTTTAAGTGCATTATTGTTTATTCCACATTGAATGTTAATCAATGTGGAAGGGAGTTTAAAAATAATTACATTTCATTAGTGGACTCAAGTGGGCCAGCGGGTATTGTGAACTTTGTGTGAACAAAGCTCACGCGGGCCCTTGGACTTGGGTTCGCCCATCCGCCTTCGGCAGAGCCGGAGGCGGAGTCGAGCCCGGACCCGGTCCTTGGCCCTTGGGACTTGGGCAATTGGTCTTATTGGGTGGTCCGTATGGGTGTCCCTTTTCACCCAGGCTAACCTTTTAGCTGCGTGCGTTTTCACATGGGCTCCTGACCGTTTAGGTATGTTTTAAACATACGAAAATGACAAGCACAACTCCTGACCGTTCCGGTGTGTTTTAAACATACGAAAATGGTAAGTAACATCATGCAACTTAATGCATGGACGTTACCTCTTTTGACCGTCTTAATGCTCTGGAACCCCTATATAAGGGTGAGAAGCTCCTGTTTCACAAGACACCTGAAAAACACAGAACGTAGAACACACAACATACAATCATTTCTGCATTATTTCCTTTTCGTAGTTTTGTCTAAGTTCCTCCAGTTCGTCGGAGCTCTGGTTTCTTACGGTGCTGTTAAACCAGAGACGAAAGTCATTTTATCTTTGGGGACGTACTGCCTAAACCGAAGTGCACTACCGGGGCAATTTCGTCTTGCGGAAAGAGTTTTACTCGACTCGACTTTTTTAACATTTTCTGTTTTATTTTTTCAGTTATAGTGATATTTTTACAGTCCATATTTGTGCTCGGATTATTTCCAATAATCGCAAGACGAAAATCTTGATTTGTAATTTACTATTTTAATATCACTACTGGAAAGAATGTATACCTCAACCACCGTGACCGACTCTTTACTTGGTTCGATCAGCTCGACCGCTCTTGCCATTACTTCCTCCATTCCAATGACGATCTCTGCCCCTGCAGTTACGAACATCTCCACGATTGGCGCGTCTACGGCAAACATGAACATGAGTCATGCTGATTTTTTCCTCAATCAAGGAACTCTCGACACCCTCCTGGAGATACTGTCGAGGCACTTCTCTTCGACCAACCCGACCTCATGCACAACTTCGGCTGTTGGAACGTTCCCTTATGGGATGGGGACTTCGGTCCAAAATATGTCTGATTCGGATGGGATCCATCCTACTGGGATAACTGGAACTACGGTTCCAAGTATGTTCGCAACTGCTCTGCCAACATACTCATCTGTTTCAGCTACCCATTCAACGGGTACGATGGGGACGTTTGTTCCGACTATGACCGCTCTGGTGCACTCCTCACGTATTATGCCTGCCGCGGAGAAGCCTCCAAAATTCATTGGTGAAGGCTTCAAGAGGTGGAAACAAAAGATGTTGTTCTACCTTACGATGTTTGGCTTTGCTAACTTCGTGAAGGAAGATGAACCACCCACTCTGAATGAGTCCGAGACCAACTTCAATGTTCGTGCCGCATACGATAATTTGCACAACGGTGACTATCTGTGCAAAGGCTTTCTCCTAAGTATCCTGGAAGATAGTTTTGGTAATGTGTACTCGGACGTAAAGACCTCCAAGAAGATCTGGGGGGCACTCGAGAAGAAGTACAGCTCCGACGAGGCTGGTTCTAAGATATTTGTAGTCACAAATTTCATGGACTACAAAATGGTTGATTCTCGCTCGGTTATGGAACAAGTTCAACAATTCCAAATACTGGTGAATGACGTCCACGCCGAGGGGATGGTACTTCCTGATGCGTTCACGGCTGCTGCCATGATTGATATGCTTCCTCCGAACTGGAAAGACTTCAAGACATATCTCAAGCACAAGCGAAAGGCGATGTCTCTTCAAAATGTTATCCGGAAGGTACGAATTGAGTCCGAAGTTCGAGTTCAGTACCAGAAATCGAAAGGTTCGATTGAACCTCAGGTAAACCTACTTGAACAAAGAGACAACTCAAAGAAGAGGTCGCGTCCTAGCAACGCAAAGCCGAAAGCTCCTCCTTCTCAGAAGTTCAACGGCAACTGCTACAATTGTAGCAAACCTGGACACAGGTCTAAGGACTGTCGCAAGCCAAAGCAAAAGCAGGACAAGCCGAGTGCCCACTTAGCCGAGAAAGAGCTAACTAGTGATGATCTTATTGTGGTTATCACTGAGGAAGATAATATGGTCGAGAACCGTGGTCAATGGTTCATCGATACTGCTGCAATCGCCCATGTGTGTGCAGACCGGAGCTTGTTCTCCAAATACCATCCCTATGAGAGAAGGAAGTTGAACATGGTAAACCAAGCCTCTTAGCAAGTTGCAGGTGTTGGTTCGGTTGTCCTCAAAATGACCTCCGGCAAGGAGATCACTCTGAATGAGGTGCTTCACGTTCCGGACATCCGGAAGAACTTAGTCTGTAGTTCAATTCTAGTTAATCGTGGTTTTAAACTTGTATTTGAGGCTAATAAATTTGTATTGTCTAAGTTTGGAATACCTCTGGGTAAGGGTTACCTTACAGATTGGACTATTCAAACTCAGTGTAATAGCTATACGACCAAAACCTGTCATTAATAAAATTGATTCTGA
Organism: Phtheirospermum japonicum; assembly: GCA_014905375.1. Classification (NCBI taxonomy): domain Eukaryota; kingdom Viridiplantae; phylum Streptophyta; class Magnoliopsida; order Lamiales; family Orobanchaceae; genus Phtheirospermum; species Phtheirospermum japonicum. The sequence goes on from BMAC01000708.1 coordinate 73,141, forward strand.
TTCCTCTTACTTTACTGAGTACTCCTGTTTATGCTATTATAGATTAGGTCACGTTAATCTAAATGCAATAAAATGATTGTCAAATCTCAATTTGCTTAAAGTAAATGACTTTGTTGATAAAAGTAAGTGTGAAATCTGTGTAGAAGCAAAAATGACTAAGTTACCGTTTAAATATGTAGAAAGGAGCACGACACCTCTAGAACTGATTCACACGGATGTATGTGATTTGAAAATTGTGCAAACCAGAGGTGGCAAAAATTATTTTATTAATTTTTATAGACGATTTCACAAGGTATTGTTACCTTTACCTTTTGAGAAGTAAAGATGAGGCTATTGAAGCTTTTAAGAACTTCAAAAGTGAAGCCGAAAATCAACTTAACCACAAAATCAAATCTATTCGAAGTGATAGAGGAGGGGAATACGTAGCTCCATTTGAGGAGTTGTGCAACGAAAGTGGCATAATTCATCAAACTACAGCTCCGTATGCACCTCAATCGAACGGCGTTGCCGAACACAAGAATCGTACTTTGAGAGAGATGATGAATGCTTTGTTGATTAGTTCTGGGTTATCTCAGAACATGTGGGGGGAATCTGTTTTAACGGCTAACTATATCCTCAATAAAATTCCACTTAAAGGTAGGGACGAAACTCCCTATGAGTTGTGGAAAGGTAGGAGACCTTCTTATAAATACCTCAAAGTGTGGGGGTGTTTAGCGAAGGTAGAAGTGCCTCTACCGAAGCAGGTGAAAATCGGACCCAAAATGGTTGATTGTATTTTTATTGGTTATGCACTAAATAGTAGAACCTATCGACTTATCATTCATATGTTAGATGTTCCGGACATGAATGTCAGAACTACCATTGAGTCAAGGAATGTGATATTCTTTGAAAATATCTATCCTTGTAAGGATAAAGATGCTTCCACTTCAAACACTGGTAATGCTGAAGGAACTACAAGTCAAGAACTTGTGGGGGTTGAATCTAAGTCCCGTAAATGACCTGGTTCAGAACTTGAAGCTCTAACTCCTACACGGAGCACTCGAGCTAAAGTTGCGAAGGATTTCGGTCCCGACTATGTGGTTTTACTCTTGGATGAAGAACCAAATTCATTAAAAGAAACATTCTCCCAGACCAATAGTTCATTTTGGAAGAAAGCTGTTTAGAGCGAGATCGATTCGATCATGCAGAACCATACGTGGATTCTGACTGATTTACCAAAAGGTTGTAAACCTTTAGGGAGTAAATGGATTCTGAAATGAAAGTTCAGAGCCGATGGATCAATCGATAAGTATAAATCTCATCTGGTTGTGAAAGGATTTCTCCAGAAGGAGGGATATGATTTCTTTGATACATACTCTCCTGTGACGAGAATTACCTCTATTTGGGTGCTTCTAGTGATTGTTGCTTTGCACAATCTTGATATTCACCAAATGGATGTAAAAAGAGCTTTTCTAAATGGCGATTTAGAAGAGGAAGTTTATATGGAACAACTCGAGGGTTTTTTAAAACCTGGACAAGAAAGAAAGGTGTGCAAACTGGTTAAGTCTTTATATGGCTTGAAACAAGCACCTTTACAATGGCACTTGAAATTTGACGAAGTGATGATGTAAAATGGCTTCAAGATAAACGAGTGCAACAAGTGTGTCTACATTAAGAAAACTAATGACGGTTTCGTTATAGTATGTCTGTATGTAGATGATATGTTATAATCATGGGTAGCAACCTACAAGTGATTAATGAGACAAAGCTCAAGTTAAAAAGGAACTTTGACATGAAGGATCTGGGAGATACAAACACAATCCTTGGTATAAGAATTATAAGAACTCCAGATGGAATTGTCTAGATACAATCTCATTACATTGAGAAAGTTATCAAGAAATTCAATGCTTTTGATAGTCTTCCAGCAAAGACACCATTGGAACTCAATGTTCACTTAAGTAAGAACAAAGGTGACCCTGTTGCTCAGGAAGACTATGCTAGGATCATTGGATGTCTAAATTTTTTGGTGAACAACGGATATTTGGTGAATTTTTTCAACTTTTCTGGGATATTTAGTGAATTTTCCAATTTTTCAAACTGGCCGGAAAATAGTAAAAAAATCGGAAAAACCTGAAAATTTGTTGGTTGATGCGCAATAATAAGATGAACAATCGTACAGCCCAAAATTTCAATACGATGAACAGCGGATATTTGGTAAATTTTTTCAAATTTTCTGGGATATTCAGTGATTTTTTCAATTCTTCAAACTGACCGGAAAAATAGTAAGAAATGTCGAAAAAATTTGAAAATTTGCAGGTTGATGCACAACAACAAGACGGACAGTCGTACATCCCAAAACTGTCATACTATGAACAACGGATATTTGGTGAATTCTTTCAATTTTTTTGGAATACTTGGTGAATTTTTTCAATTTTCCAAACTACCGGAAAAATAGTAAAAGAAATCGAAAAAATTTGAAAATTTGCAGGTTGATGCGCAATAATAATACAAACTATCATACAGTCCAGAATCGCAATACGATGAACAACAGATATTTGGTGAATTTTTTTAATTTTTCTGAGATATTTGGTGAATTTTTTTAATTTTTCAAATAGGCCGGAAAAATAGTAAGATAAATCGGAAAAAACTTGAAAATTTGCAGGTTGATGTTCAACAATAAGATGAACAATAGTAAAGCCCAGAATCGCAAAACAATGAAAAACGGATATTTGGTGAATTTTTCCAATTTTTCAAATTAGCCGGAAAAATAGTAAATAAAATCAGAAAATTTTGAAAATTAGCAGGTTGATGCGCAACAATAAGACGAACAATCATACATCCCAGAATTGAAACAATGAACAACGTTATTTTGTAAATTATTTCAATTTTTTTGGGATATTCGGTGAATTTTCTCAAATTTTGAAATTGGCCGGAAAAATAGTAAATAAATTCGAAAAAATTTGAAAATTTGCAGGTTGATGCGCAATAATAAGAAAAACTATCATACAGCCTAGAATCGCAATACGATGAACAACGGATATTTGGTGAATTCTTTCAATTTTTTTGGGATACTTGGTGAATTTTTCCAATTTTCCAAATTAGCTGAAAAAATAGTAAAAAAATTCGAAAAAATCTGAAAATTTGCAGGTTAATGTGCAATAATAAGACAAACAATCATACAGGCCAGAATCGCAATACGATGAACAACAGATATTTGGTGAATTTTTTTAATTTCTCTGGGATATTTGGTGAATTTTTTCAATTTTTCAAACTGGCCGGAAAAATAGTAAGATAAATCGGAAAAACCTTAAAATTTTCAGGTTGATGTGCAACAATAAGATGAACAATAGTAAAGCCCACAATTGCAATACGATAAAAAACGGATATTTGGTGAATTTTTTCAATTTTTCAAATTGGCCGGAAAAATAGTAAATAAAATCAGAAAATTTTGAAAATTTGCAGGTTGATGCGCAACAATAAGACGAACAATCATACATCTCAGAATTGAAAAATGAACAACGGTATTTGGTAAGTTTTTTCAAATTTTTGGGATATTTGGTGAATTTTCTCAATTTTTCAAATTGGCTGGAAAAATAGTAAACAAATTCGAAAAAATTTGAAAATTTGCAGGTTGATGCGCAATAATAAGACAAACTATCATACAGCCCAGAATTGCAATACGATGAACAGCGGAACTTTCCGGGAAAATAGTATAAAAAACCAAAAAAATTCGAAGATTTGCAGGTTGATGCGGAACAATTGTACAGCCCAGAATTGCAATACGATGAACAGTGGATATTTAGTGAATTTTTTCAAATTTTCAAACTGGCCGGAAAAATAGTAAAAAAATCGAAAAAATCTGAGAATTTGCAGGTTGATGCGCAACACTAAGACGAACAATCGTATAGCTCATAATTACAAAATGATGAACTACGTTTATTTGGTGAATTCTTTCAATTTTTCTGGGATATTTGGTGAATTTTTTCAGTTTTTCAAACTGGCTGGAAAAATAGTTTAAAAAAATGGAAAAATCCGAGAATTTGCAAGTTGATATGCAAAATAAGACGAACAATCGTACAACCCAAAATTACAATACGATGAACAGTGGATATTTGGTGAATTTTTTCAATTTTTCTGGGATATTTGATAAATTTTTTCAATTTTTCAAACTGTCCGGAAAAATAGTAAGATAAATCGAAAAAATCTAAGAATTTTCAGGTTGATAAGCAACAATAAAACGAACAATAGTACAATCCATAATTGCAATACGATAAACAACAGATATTTGGTGAATTTCTTTAATTTTTCTGGGATATTTGGAGAATTTTTCCAATTTTTCAAATTGGCCGGAAAAATAGTAAATCAAAATCAGAAAAATTTAAAAATTTGCAGGTTGATGTGAAACAATAAGACGAATAATCATACGGCCTAAAATTGTTATACAATGAACAACAAATATTTGGTGAATTTTTTAATTTTTCTGTAATAAAAAACTAAAAAAAAAAATATCGAAAAACATTGTGATACTTTAACAATATTTTGTAACACTAACAATATTTTGTGATACTTAAACATCTTGAGTACAAAATATTAATTAACTATACTTTAATTTAAAGAAAAAAATTTGTAATACTTTAACGATCTTTTGTGATACTTTAATTATATTTTGTTATACTTAAACATATTGATTTAGAAATATTGCTTAACTATGATTTAAAGAAGCATAGATATAAAATAGGAATTAGAAACTTGTGAATCGTAATACTTTAACAATATTTTGTAATACTTTAAATATATTTTGTAATACTTTAAATATATTTTGTAATACTTTAATTACATATAATAAAAAAATTAATATCATCATGCGATACTTTAACTATATTTTGTAATACTTTAATAATATTTTGTAATACTATAACTACATTTTGTGATACTTAAACATCTTGAGTTATAACTTTTTCTTAATTATGTTTTAATTTAAAAGCAGTTATAAATATTTGTGATACTTTAACAATGTTTTGTGATACTTTAATAACTGATTTCAAGAAAATAGATTTACAAATAGAAATCAAGTATAAATATAATATATAGACGAATTATGTTTTGTAATACTGTAGTTATATTTTGTAACACTTTAACAACACTTTGTAATACTTACTATAAAATATATATAGATGTAAAAAAATAAAATATAAATATAGACGAATTTTGTTTTGTAATACTATAGTTATATTTTGTGATACTTTAACAACACTCTGTAATACTTACAATAAAAATATATAGACGTAAAAAATTTAAATATAAATATAGACGAACTATGTTTTGTAATACTATAGTTATATTTTGTGATACTTTAACAACACTTTGTAATACTTACCATAAAAATATATAGACGTAAAAAAAATTAAATATAAATATAGACGAACTATGTTTTGTAATACTATAGTTATATTTTGTGATACTTTAACAACACTTTGCAATACTTACTATAAATATATATATACACGTAAAAAAATTAAATATAAATACATATGAACTATATTTTGTAATACTATAGTTATATTTTGTGATACTTTAACAATGTTTTGTGATACTCAAATAACTTGAGTTAAAAATATTACTTATGCTTTATTGTAAAAACTAGTATTGTACCCGTGCGTTGCACGATAATTTTTTATTTATTTTATTTAAAATAAAAAGAATTATTTAAAATGTATTAAAATATTTAAATAAGTAATTGTATATATGTATACTTAAATTATATATATCTCTCTGTGTGTATGTATATTTTGGTAAGAACCATCACTAGTTCTCACACCAGAGATGGTTTTACCATAACTGCTCCCTATATATAAATCATCTAAATGTTATTTAAAGATCGAATAGTATTCAAAATGATATGACCTAATTTATAAAAGGATTGTTATTAGACGAAATATACTTTACAAATTATGATAAATTTCCTTATACACAACATTTGTAGTTTTGTTAACATGTTTATTCTCATCATAATCGATCAATATTTGTAAACCTATACGATTGGTCACCCTTGATATAGCAACGTATAACTGACCATGGCTGAAAACAGGCTTCTTCCCAACGTGAGAGAGATATTGTCCTTGAATTTTGTTGATCATCACAGCATATGACACGATCAGAGGAAATTGTCATCGTTGGAACTTGAAAGGGAACCTCGAATTGGATGATGTGACAGTCATTCTAAAGATTAACAACAATTCACTTGCATTGCTTCCTTGAGAAATATTAGCCTATACAATATGACCGTCAAGTAAACAACTAACATTCAACACAAGGGAATGATCGATATTTTTCAACAATATGAGTGGAATTCTAATTTTTAGTTTTAGCTCATAGAGGCAATCCATAACATTTAATGGTATTTAGAAACTCTAGTGAGTAAACATCCTACAATATGTCAATGTTTGAGTCAGATTTACATGCATTATCAGAGATAAGATATACTTCACATTCCCCCTTTAATTTTATGATATCATATATTTATTAATCAAATCGACGACATCAAGTGTTGGGGAAAGAATAGCCCGACCCTCCAAATAAGCGAAACATTCAACAGTTTTTCCAAATTGTGGATATGTGCTCGCCACAATTGACAGAACATGGTCTCCATCATCTTTCAATAATAGATAACTTAGATTTCAATTTAAACGATACCATCATTTGGTCTTCCGACTATTACATCTCCTATACTATTTATCAAGTTGAAAATATTCTTTAACTTGATACAATTGGGATCTGCATTGTGATTTTACAGCACCACATTCTTGGTCTACTTCAAAACTATGTAATGAGTCCATAAATGCGAATATTTGACTTTCAGATCCTTTCCTTTTGTCCTTCTTTGCACTGTGTGAACTATGTCTGGTCTTGTACTTTTTGGAACAACCGATGAAAATCTCCACCAAGAATTATTATTTTGTTACTGAATGGAAGTTGTGTATTAGAATTATTTTGCAATATCATCACGTTTTTCAATGTTTTGTCCAGAGTTTCAAAATAATGGTTATTCATCATTGGAGTTACGTCCCAAATAATGAGACGCGCATCCACCATTAATTTTGCAAGTGGAGTACCAGTAATGATCAAAATCTTAGTGGATATTAAAAGTAACCCTAAATCTAGAATGCCCATTTCTTCCTTTCGAAGAAGAATAAAAGTTATGTCATTAGATATTACATTAAGAAAACTTCCACTATTAGATTTAACATCTGTAAAAAGCATTCTCTGTATCTATAGATGAGAAATACACCACTCTTGGTTAAATATATTGCATCCATTACTTTATCAATTTTGGCGGAATATAGTAAATTCGTACTAATGAAAATAAATCTACTTTTCTAGGTGTCCATTCTTTTGTTATTGAGTACTAATTTTTTTTAGGAAACTAAACATAAGGCAAACTCATTATCATTATCATTATACAATACATTATGCTCTTCTGGAAGATAAAAACTCAAACACATGATAGGTGGAGTTTTATACTGAGTTTCATAAACTAATATTCACAACGCCGCTTCGCGTGGAAAAATGTAATGACAATCATAATACATGTTGATCTCATCAATATTTTTATCATCTACATCCTCACATTTGTTCTGATAGGAAACCTATAGTTATATTTATTACCCTATTTAAACAAATACTTTATAGATCTAAATTGGTTACACTATTTAGCATATCAATAAGCTACACAATTCAGTATAGAAAAAATTATGTGAAACGACCTCTAGTGAACACTAGTAAATGTCGTGGGCAAGACAACATGAGTACCAGCCATTTGCCTCACCTCATAACACTACATCAACAATCCTACTGTAAATCTCACTTCATAGTTTTTTTTGATGAGTTCTAATGTACCACAATTTTGAATATTCAATAATTGTATATGCATCAATTATGAATTTTTGTATGAGTCGCCGACTATATAGAATAGTAAGTACCTCCGTGCCTCTTTCATGCAATCGGTGAGAAAAGAACTCCATCTGACTCACATATTGTTTACCCTTGCCTTTAGGTTTTCTAGGTTCAGAGAAAGATATGTCTTCCCTGTGGTTGTATTCGCCACATGGAAATAGTAATGGACAGTATAGAGCAACATATAAAGGATGCTACTCGTTGATACGTTTCAAATTACCAGATCTCTTTTCTACTGCAATTCTCTAGCTATCACTTTGTAGATCAATATCACCAACAACTAATAGACAATTAGTTGATATTTTTACGAATCAATTATAGTTGATGCCACAATATTCATTCCACTCGATGCTGGTTTCGCACTTGTTTTATTTTGCATGATTACTGAGATAGTAACGAATACATTATTTTAAGAAATCAATTCAAATCAAAAGTATTGAATCGTAATAATATTTGATAAATAACATGTTGATAACCAATTAAACAAATACTACATTGTATTGCATTGTGCAATCTTGCATATTTTAATTAAAAAAGTGGTAAATTTATTTTTGAGAAAAAATGACGAATTTGATATTGTTGGACTCATAATAAAAATAAAATAACATACACACACACACACACATATATATATATATATATATATATATATATATATATATATATATATATTTATATGATCTTGTTAATTTTTTTTAATATTAATTAGAGTATCCATCCTATTTATATTAAGAAAACTCCTACATAATTAAAAAAAAACTAAATCATCATTAATATTAAAAGTTATTTATGAGATCAATTCAAATAAAAAAGTATTGAATCGTAATAATATTTGATAGTAACATGTTGATAGCCAATAAAATAAATAATGAATTATGTTGTCATTTTAATATAATTTAACTTAAAAATATGGTCAAATTACTTTTGAAAAAAAGTGACAAATTTGATATTATTGGACTCACAATAAAAATAACAATAACAAAAAAATATAAAAACCTCACAATAAAAATCAGAATAATATAAAAGTGATATATATATATGTGTGTGTGTGTGTGTGTGTGTGTGTGTGTGTGTGTGTGTGTATATATGATCTTGTTATTTTTAATATTAATTAGGGTATCTATCCTAATTATATTAAGTAAATTCCTATATAATTTAAAAAAAGAAAAATAATCCTATGTGACTTTTTCTCTCTCTTACATGGTTTTTTTTATTGTTTTCACTGTCTAGCATGGATTGTAGGTCTACAATTTCATGTGAAGATAATTTTTTTCTCCGCACAATGAGCAAATGATAGTGTAAGTATTAATAAAATATAAATATTAAAATGATGTTGAAGGGGTTAAAATGTAAAATATAAATGCATACCTAACAGAATAAATTTAATTTTGAATTTAAATTGAAATTAAGTATGACATGAATGCTTTCAAAATTAATGTGTTTAGCAACATTTGCTTTCAGAGGCGGTCTTCCCCTTTTTTATTTTCGAATTAGTTGATCTTTTTCCAAATCTACTGTTGTTGATGTCATAGTGTTTATTCCACTTAGTGTTGGGTTTGCACTTGTATTTGTTTACGCGGTTTCTGAGATATTAACAAAGTACATTATTTTATGAGATCAACTCAAATAAAAAAGTGTTGAATCGTAATAATATTTTATAAACAACACGTTGATAGACAATAAAAGTAATATCAAGTTATATTGTATTTTGAATTTTTGTATAATTTAATTAAATAAAGTGATCAATTTTTTTGAGAAAACGTGACGAATTTGATATGTTGGATTCGAAATGAAAAAAAAATAACAAAAAAATAATAATAATAACTCAAAATGAAAATCAAAATAACATATAAGTGATTATATATATATATATATATATATATATATAAGTATATATATATAATATTAATTCTTATATTTTAATATTAATTAGAGTATCTATTCTAATTATGTTAAAAAGATTCCTACATAATTAAAAGAGGAAACTAATTCAAGTTGGCTTTTTAATTAAAAAAAAGAAACCAAATCATAATAATATTAAATAAGGTATCTATCATAATTATGTTAATAAAATTCCTACATAACTAAAAAAAAAGAGTATCTATTCTAATTATGTTAAGAAGATTCCTACATAATTAAAATAGGAAACTAATCCAAGGTGGCTTTTTAATTAAAAAAAAGAAACCAAATCATAATAATATTAAATAAGGTATCTATCATAATTATGTTAATAAAATTCCTACATAACTAAAAAAAGAAAATAATCCTACGTCGCATTCCATGTATATAAGTATATATATATAATATTAATTCTTATTATTTTAATATTAGTTAGAGTATCTATTCTAATTATGTTAAGAAGATTCTTACATAATTAAAACAGGAAACTAATCCAAGGTGGATTTTTAATTGAAAAAAGAAACCAAATCATAATAATATTAAATAAGGAATCTATCATAATTATGTTAATAAAATTGCTACATAACTAAAAAAAAATAATAATCATTCGTGGCATTCCACTCATATTTTTTTTCTCTCTCCAAACCTCTGCTTTAATATATATATATATATATATAGATATGTATAAAAAATTTGTAATACTTTAACAAACTTTTGTAATATTTTAACAATGTTTTGTGATACTTTTAATATACTTTATCGGTGTTGTGAAACTTTAACTGTGAAAAATGTATATTATATCCTGAATTAATTTTTATTTTTTTTTAAAAATAATCTTGTGGTTGTTTTAAACTAGATATATTGCAATTTGAACAAGGACTAAGCATATCTCACAACAAACAATAAAACACTCTCCAAAATTCACTAATAGTCTATTTATTACAAACAACACAAATTTAGTAACATATTGAGCTTTAGTATTTGGTAAAGACAAAACATGCGGTATAGATGGTATAAAAATTTAGTATTGTCCCAATTCCGGCAGCCCTTGAAACCCATCGCTGCCAGATTCCAGTCCCCACCGCCATGACGCCATTGAACTCAGCCACAACGACAGCCTTCTTGGCTGCTCTAAATCAAACCGGGACCACCACTGCCGAGCCACCTTTCCAATTGAAACCACAATCGCCAATTTCATCCATCACCCCGTCGAAACGACAACCGAGACCAACCGCTGCTCATTGTCGCCGGTAATCCACCATCTCGGTCGAATCGTCGCCTCGCCACCACGAGACTCATTGCCGTCACAGGAAACCAGCCAGCCCGAACGACTGCACTCACCGTTCACAGGAAACCAGCCAGCCCGAACCTTCACCACCATCACCAAAACCAAACCCGACAAACCACCTCTGCCGACAAACCATTAATAACATCAAGTCAAGTAGGAACAAGACAAAAAGTATGTCACAATCAGACAATCTAGGAGTCTCTTTAAAGCCAAAACTTCAGAAACTAGAAAATACACTAAATAAGCCATGACATATAAATTCATGCGCTGAAAAGGAACGGTATGCAAGCTTGTTTACATTATTTGGCAGATCGCGAAACCAAAAACAACATTTAGGCATAGCAAGCTAAGTTAGCATATTCAAAAGCATGGGCATCAGAAAACGAAAAGCTACAAATACTCAGAAATTGTCATATACCTCCAAAGTCCCGAGAAGCTGACCTAACATCCTCTTATTCCTGCTGACCCTAACAGGCTCTGGCCCAAATCAATCCACAGCGAGTTATCCGACAATTCGTAGAATCGACAATGCGCAGACACGATTAGTTAAAAAACAAGAAATTCATCATTAAGAAATTTTCACAAACAGATTCAATGCACCAACTAAATTAAATGTGATCATATCACCAAACTCCATCAGAAACACACAACAGAAAAATATTGAAACTCCACTGGTGATAATATATCATCAAAAGGAGATTAAATACTATTAAAAAAATTCAATTTAATTAAAACAAATTAAAAACCCTAAATTCTTTGCAGATTGAATACTAAACTTAAGAAACGAGAGACCGGAGGAAGCCATAACCCCTAATCCGAGAAAGCAGCAAAAATACTTTACCGTCGTTGTTATTGCTACCACTTGTCCGGAGCCATACAGAAGAGAAATATTTCTGAGTCAGTTTTGTGTGTTGGGGGGAGGTCTGCGGGGAAAAAATATTGCTATCCAATTATTTTCTTTTTTTATATTACTACCGTGAATATCTAAGGCTGGTAAATTCATTTTATAGGTCGTGTTAAACCTTTTTTTACCTACATCCTAAATTCATTCGTAGATTCTGTTAGTGATGAATTGTATTCTCTAATTAAAAGAGCTGGTTGGCCACAATTTCAATGATATATGAAAAGAAATAGGAAAAAAAATAGATTGAGGCTCTGCTCTTTTGGAGGAGTTTATAACTTATTAACTCCCACCGAGGTCATTTAGAGTGTTTGGAAGAACTCTCGATGGACACTTTATAATTTATTCGGAATAATAAGTTCTTATTTAAAAAAAGTTTTAAATTCTAATTTTCTCTTATAAGTTCATAGCTCATTGGGAGGAATCCTTTTTAATATAATAATTTTTTTTTATAAACTAATATATTATTTTACATTTTATGAAATATTATTACTAGATATAAGAAATTTCTTATTTATTATTATAATTTTTTTAATAATTTTAAATATGTTTTTTTCTTATTTTTAAAAATTATTTTAGAAATTCTTTATTTTAATTAATTTTAGTAAATATAGTTTCTTATTTTTTATATTAAATATCTTATATTTTTAATCATGTGTATATTGATAAATTAATTACTTTTAAAAGCTAATTTACAAGACATGTTTAGCTCACTTGTATTAAATTTCTGGTCCGCCCAGTGCGGATTATGTGCCGGGACTTAGCTAATTATGTTTCCGGAAAAAATATAATGTAAACAATGAAATTAAATCTAAACTACGTCCCTTTGATCAAGACCATATGTACATTAGTGTGATTATAAAACTTAAATCAATACAAGACATAAAAACAAAGGGGGCCACCACCCCCAGTGCAACTTCCTCTAATAAATCTTTTTCATGCTATAAATAGTTCACAGCACCAATATACTTTCTTCACATAAGAAAATTCCAAAACCCATCAAAATCACACACGCACACACACCTTAGTAATTATCTCCATTAATCTATGGATGCTTCTTCAATCCCTTGTCAACAAGTTCATGATAATTACACTTTCGCCCCTGAATTCTCCGGCTTCCCAGTTCGGGCAGCATGCGTAGGTGTAGGCTCCGAAGAAACCTCACCGGACGATATGTTCTTCAACAATTATAATCACATGGTGCCATTAATGAGTAGTTCTCATGACATGAGCCCATCCGTTCCAGATTGCATGGCCGTGCCGGCATTGTCCGAAACCGAGATGGGTTTTCGCGATTTCGCGGGCTTTATTTACAAAAACCAGGTTTTTGAGCCCGGTGATCAAGAAATTTGCAGTGGATTAATGGCAACTAATTTCTGGCCATCTTATCGTGATCAAGTAGCTACTGACAATTGGGTATGAACAATAAACTATTTTTTTCCTATTAATGATCATTGCTTTCGTTCTTTCTTTTTGTTATAATGATAATAAAAGCATCTTTAATTTGTTTCGTTTTTAATTTTTCTCACAAATAAAAATAAGAATATTTGGGATGATCACGAGAATTATACTGGGTTCAATCTAATTACAAAAGATCCAATTATCTTTTAAAATTACAAATATCCCCCTTTAGCTGTTTTAAATACACCATTGCGCTTTGAATTAATTCACCTAACAAATATCCCATTGTAAAACAAATGTCTCGCCCTATATTCTAATTTTAAAAAATAATTATTTTTCCTTTGTTTAAGCACTACGAAATATCTTGAAATTAGTACGATGAATTCAATAATTTGTAGAACAGAAAATATTTATGTACATATTAAATATAAATTTGTTCTAAAAAGGTTGTAGCATACCATAAGTAGCAAATTAATTATCAAACGATATTCTCTAGTGAATTCGTAGGTAATTTAAGAAAAAATTTAGTTATTTTCTAGCAAATATGTAGCAAGACATAGGATGAGAATATTTTATATTTTAACCATCAAATGATTTTAACTTTATATAAAGTGGAGTAGATCAATGGGTCACATTAAATGGGTTATGATACCTTATGAGTTATCTTATGAGTTATTGTTGATGGGCGGATCCGTCAACTATTAATTTACTGATGGGTACTGATTGTTGACGAAATTAATGTACCGGTAAGGAAATGCTGACGGCATACTGATAGGTGGCCGTCAGAAATTCCACCCGTCAACACCAAGTCGGCATCAATTTAAATCTCACATATGTCATGAGTGAGACTCGAATCCGCGATCAATTATAAGGAGAGAATTGGTGTTACCGTCTCGCCAAGTCAATTAGATGTGAGAATTTATATATTCTTACTATATATTAGATATATAAATTAAGTTATAAATTATATTTATAATTAATTATATTATATTTATAAATGTAGATTATATTTATGATCTCATTATAAAAACATAATATTATTATAAATATAGTTATTTATAAATAATAATAAATATTATTTAATTTAAATATATTATTATTTGTATATATTATTAATTATAAATATATATTATTGATAAATTATATTATATTTATAAGTAGATTATATTTATGAATAATAATATTATAAATACATAATACTATTATAAATATATTATTTATAAAACAATATATATAAAACTATTTTATAAATATAATTATTTATAAATAATAATAAATATATATTATTAATTATAAATATATTATTAACTTTAAATATATATTATTAATAAATATATTATTTATAAATACACATTACATATAAATAATGATATATAATTATTATAAATATATAATATTATTCATAAATGTAGACTTTATTTATGAATAGTGATATTATAAATATATATTATTTATAAATAT
>BMAC01000708.1:98225-133711 GCA_014905375.1 Phtheirospermum japonicum
GTGTGCCAAGGCAAGCCAGCGCGCCTGCCCGCGCGCAGCGCTCGGCAGTGCCCGACAGCGCCCGCCCACGGCCGTGCCAATCGGCACCAGCCATGCCCGTGTGCATCCGCCCAGCAACTCCTCCCACGCCTGCTGCGCCAAGGCCTGTTAACGCCCATCCTGTGCGCGCCTGCGCACACCTCCGCCCAGTAGCGCGCCAAGCAGCGCCCAGTGCCCGACAGCCCACGCGTCCAGTAGCGCCAACCGAGCCAAACCAAGCCAAACCTTGCTAATGTGCACCATTTCGGATTAACCTTGGTCACACATGGAAAATCCAAACTTTTAAGTCTTATTTGACCCATTTACCATTAATAAAACCTAGTATAAATAGGAGATCTCATTAGCTAAACCACAACCAACTCTTCTCCCAACTCATGCTTGGGTTTGGGATTTAATTTCTCTCTCTAATTCTTAGATTTAATTTCAAGCTTTTCATTGTGTTTGTAAGCTCTAAAAGAATTCAAGCCATCATTTGGATTTTTATTTTAAATTGTAATTTCATTCAAGTTTGTGTTTCTCTTTCTTAATTCAAGTAAGTTTTCTTAATTTTCTTCATTGTTTTTCAATTTCTTGCTTGTTCTTCAATTTATGCATTTTGCCTTAGCTCTTAGATTTGTTATTGGATTTGTGATTTGGTTTATAAAATCTGAGTGACACACCTTGATCATAGATCAGGTCCTTGATCGTTTTTATTTCTAGTTATTTTTCAAAAAGTTTTTAACTTTCACGTCAACTTTTATTGCTCTTTCTATTGGTGCTTTCGATTTTTGTAGATTTGCATTATTTAAATTTCATGATCATGCATGTATAGTTGTACCTTAGATTTCCATGCTTGTACCTTGTTGTTTCTTTTCTTTTTATTGCTTATTTTGATTATTGCTTGCAATTTCAATATGGCACACGCATGAGGCATTCAAAATACTTGCTTTACTTTTCATAGATAGTCATAGTTTTCATTTATTTTAGTTTTCCCTTTAATTTTTCAAGCCAGAAACTCATTGATTCGCACAAATCTATTGAATTCCGATAATACCAAGTCATACACCACCAAAACTTTTCACTCCATAGACCCGGCACCTTTGGTTGATAAGACCTGCGTCCAAAAGAAACGTCAGACAGGGACCGGGAGGGTTTTCTGGTGAACCCCCTCTGATGCTTAAGTTAGCGCCCAGAGAAAATTTGACAGAGTAAGGACTTGATTAGAAAAATGAATTATCTTACATTAACTTTGTGATTATCTATTTATAATTGTACTTTTTTAGAGTTTTCGCAAAATTATGGATGTTAGCAGCTTGCGCCAAGGCTCGGTTGGCGGGTCTTGGCACATCTTGGCGATCATTCTAGAATGTTTTGGCATTTTGGAGCTAGTTCATGTTGTGGATTTAGGCACGTCTTGGCGCATTCTGGCACGGAATTAATTCATTAATTCACCTATTTCCTCTTTTTTAGTGCTTCTAACTTCAAGATCCGTCCATCCAATCGAACTTTATCTTCTTAAAACAATGACTAACCCCAAGCGATCCCGTTCTTTCACATATGAAATAGGAATTTTGAACATAAACTCAAAAATCACACAAACCTCACTAACTACGCACCCATAAGATTCAAAACAACAAAACTAGAAAAAAACCTAATAACCTAACGAAACTCGGCTCAAATCCACTATAAATAACACTACACCTTAATTAAAAACAAGAGAAAATCACCACAATTACATACAAAACAACCATCCGACACTTATCGGTTTGTTCGTCCTCGAACAACGAAAAGAATCGAGAATGTACATGCAATGAAAATTATGCAAAAAGAAAAATTCTCGTGCTTATCCTAATTACGATGATAAAAGTATCAAGATTAACTCGTTATCTCCAAGCATTGCTCGTATTAATCTTTCTCAAATGAGAACCAAATTAATGACTTCCTCTCAAATGGAATTTTGAGGGTGTTCGCTATATTCACTCAAGTGTTTGTTATATGAGACGTGTATATGCTCAAGTCGGACAATGCATGCATCTTGTCAAGATTTCAAAAATCAAAAACTCAAAATCGCCCATTTTACATGACCAAACAAGAATTGAAGGAGGTCTTTATTTTGGGTTATAATGTTGGCTCTTTGGTAAGGTATGGATATATGGATATAGTAGCTGACACACGATCAAACGTGATCAATAACATATGAAACCCTAACTTCTAAACTCAAAGCTTATAATCACTTCACCCTTCCCAAATTACCAAACTTTCATTCGAAACCCTTTTGTACTCTCACACACCTTTCCGACATTTATTTCACAACACTTAGAAGCTTTTTGAATTCGCTTCTTTTTACTAAACTTAGCCTTTTAAACATTAGGCTTTTCGCTTAAACGCACGCTTTATCACTTTTTGTGATTTGTGTTGGAGTTATTTGTTGTTCTCCTCTTTTATTTTTTAATTTTTTTTATATATATAAGAAACTCAAAACCCGAAACCCACAATTGATTTCCCACACATTCCTAGTCAACTAACAACATACACTCTCGCGTCATAATTTATGTAGATATAAGAGCTAAAATTGAGCTCGGATAACAAGAAACGGGGCAGAGGCTCAAGGGGGCTCATTTAGGATATTTAAGTAGCTTATATATTTGAATATGGCCGGAATAAAGGTGATATATGTGCTATGAGGTCATATCCAAATTCAATCATGTGCGAGCAAAATCAAGCCACCTCAATGCACTTTCCATAAAAATGCAAGCAAAGTCGATAATTCACACAAGGTTACTCACTAGTTTGCACCGGGTTTTGAAGACAAAATCAAAAGAGCTTTTAGAATGTTGTAATCGTTTCACGAGTACATGTTGAGCATATATGTATAGGTGGATTTTGGACGAAGCACAAAATTCAACTTCTTACACAAGAAGGCATAAACATTTAAAAACCCGACAAGTAAACTATTCAAAATTTGAAGCATGTGGTGATTGCTCAACAATGTAATAAACCCACACAAGACACAAAAACGACTCAACCATATAAATGCGCAATTAGTAAGCGTCACTTCGCCAAGGCTCGAATTAATCAAGGCAAATCATGCTTTGTAAAACCCGGACCCTAACCACCCACCCACCCCACACTTAAACCATGCAATACCCTCATTGCATTTTAATGAAAATCAAGTAAAGGAGGGTGAGATAGAAGCTTCCGTAATCGAGCGAGTTTTGGGTCGAGCTCGGTGGGTCCACTTAAGTATCCAAGCAATCCAAGCAAAAACCGAGCATGGTGTGTTTCTCCCGACTTCATGAACGCTACTAAATTATCAAATCGACCAAATTTGGAGTCGAAAAACACTATAATAAAAAATCACACAATATCAAAAACACAAGCAAATATGTAAATAAATCAAAACAAAACAAAACAAAAAAAAAAAAACGAAGGACTAAAAGATCCAAAAGACAACACAATTTTCTTAATTTTTCAATTTTTCGAATGGTTTTGGATTTTTATATAATAAGAAAGTAATAAAGAAAGAAATATAAAATAAAAAAAAATAAATTAAAAGAACATGGGTTGCCTCCCAAGAAGTGCTTGTTTTACGTCATTAGCTTGACGAACTCCCTTCTTGATCATGGTGAAGTTGAGACGGGAGGATCCACTAAAGCAATGAACTCCTTATCGGGCGGAAAGAAAAAACCGTGACGATAAGGCTTTACCCGATGTCCATGGACTTGGAATCGTTCTTGGGTCTTAGGGTCGATTAAGTTCACCGTCCCACTCGGATTGACTTCTTCAATTGTATAAGGCCCCATCCACTTAGATTTCAACTTGACGGGATATAAGGCCAAACGAGAGCTGTAAAGCAATACGGGCATACCAACCTCACGTTCTTTTGGTAGTATTCTCTCTTCGTGAATTCGCTTCGTCCTTTCCTTGTAGATATGAGGGTTTTCATATTGAACGTTCCGAAGCTCGTTTAACTCTTCCACTTGCAACATTCTTTCTAACATGGCCTCCTTCAAATCCATATTCACGGCTTTTATCGCCTAAAAAGCTTTATGCTCACGCTCAACTGGCAAGTGACAAGATTTTCCAAAGACCAAACAATAAGGGCTCGTACATAGAACCATTTTGTAGGCCGTTCGGAGGGCCCACAAGGCATCGCTCAACTTTCGACCAATTTTTATGATAGGGTTGCACCGTTTTCTCAAGTATGCTCTTCACTAGCTTGTTAACTTTTTTTTTTTTTTTTTTTTTTTTTTTTTTTGGAAAAGAGGATTTTATTGCATCAAGGGATAATTGGGGGGGCCGACTCCCCTACACGACCAATTAAAATTTGGGGTGGTCGAAGTCCCAACACGACCAAACACATTAACGCATTAACAATAAAACAATTAAAATAGAGCAATACATGTCGAAATACGGGGGGTTTCAATTCTTCCTGCCTCTCGTTTTCTTGTGAGTGCTTCGGTAATTTTTCTTGTTCGTAGCCACCTCTCACTAGCTTGTTACTTGCTTCAACTTGCCTTGATGTTTGGGGATGATATGGCGTAGTAATCTTATGCTTGATCCCATAGATCTTCATGAGCTTCTCAAATATCTTATTAAAAAAATGGCTATCACCATCACTTATGATCACTATTGGAAAGCCAAAACGAGCACAAATGTTCTCTCTCACGAATTTAACCACCACCTCGACATTACTTTTGGTTGTGGGGATAGCTTCGACCCATCTTGACACATAATCAACCCCCACAAGAATATATTCGTATCCATCTACCGACTTGGGAAACGGCCCCATTAAATCAATCCCCCATACGTCAAAGATTTCAACTACCAAATTCCCCACCAAGGGCATCTCATTCCTCTTCGAGATACTCCCCGTGCGTTAGCATTTGTCACATGTTTGAACATGAAATTGAGCATTGAATTGTAGCGACGACCAATAAAAATCCCAACTCAAAATCTTAAGGTCTGTCTTTCTTCCTCCAAAGTGCCCCCCAGTTTGGTGATCATGGCAAAAAGTTAGGAGATCTTTCATTTCATCCTCGGGGTCACACCTTCTAATCATCCCATTCTTTCCCACTTTATACATAAAGGGATCGTCCCAATAGAAGCTTTGACATTTAACAAGGAAGTACTTCATCTCTTTCCAACTCATATCCGGTCGGAGGTCACCATTTGCCAAATAGTTTGCATAATCGGCATACCATGGTGCTTGAGCCACTTAAAAAATTCCCGTGAGGGGATTTTTCACCTATAGCTACCCCATCTCCACCATTTGTGACTATCCTTGAAAGGTGGTCGGCTACCGCATTTTTGCAACCCTTACGATCTTTAATCTCGATATCGAACTCTTGGAGCAATAAGATCTAACGGATGAGGAGAGTTTTAGCTTGGGAGTTGTAGAACAAATAGCGCAAAGAGGCATGATCACTATGGACTATGACTTGGGATCCAATAATGTAAGGTCGGAATTTCTCAAGAGCAAAGACCACGGCCAAGAGCTCTCTTTCGGTTGTAGTGTAATTCTTTTGAGCATCATTGAGCATTAAACTAGCATAGTACATAACCCTCGACAACTTATCCATTCGTTTGGAAAGAACGGGCCCCACCACCTCATTTGAAGAATCGCACATAATCTAGAAAGGCAGACTCCAATCGAAAGATACTACGACGGGGGTAGATACAAGAATCTTCTCAATTGACATGAAAGCGTCCTCACAGGCTTCATCAAATTCAAAAGGGATTTTATTGCTTAACAATCGGCATAAAGGGCGAGCAATTTTCCAGAAATCTTCTATGAATTGCCGATAAAAACTAGCATGCCCAAGGAAACTTCTCACGTCCTTAATGTTGAGAGGAGAGGGTAGCTTTTCAATAACTTAAATTTTGGCCTTATCGATCTCAATCCCTCGTTTGGAAATTAAATGCCCAAGAACAAGTCCACTTCGAACCATGAAATGGCTCTTTTCCCAACTTAAGTCAAACTCGTCTCTTCGCACCAGGCTAGCACTTTTTTAAGATTTTTCAATCATTCATCAAACGAGTCCCCATATATAGAGAAATCATCCATGAAGAATTCAAGAAATTTATCGATCATGTAGGAAAATATCGAGAGCATACATCTTTGAAATGCTCCCGGGGCATTGCATATCCCAAATGGCATTCGAAGAAAATTAAATGTCCTAAATGAGCAAGTAAAAGTCGTATTGGATTGATCTTTGGGTGCGATTGCGCTTCGATAGTAACGCGACAACCCATCTAAGAAACAATAGGAATGATGGTCGGCTAGTTTGTCCAACATTTTATCAATAACTGGCAGAGGAAAATGATCTTTCTTGGTGGTCGCATTTAACTTTCTAAAATCGATACACATCCTCCATCCCGTTGTAGCCCTCATGCCCAACAACTCTCCTTTTACATTCTCAACGACGGTTATGCCACTCTTCCTAGGCACCATGTGGACGGGACTCACCCACTCGCTATCGACAATTGCAAAAATCAAGTCTTCCTCCAGTAATTTCAATATCTTGGCTTTCACTATCTCCTTCAGATTTGGATTCAAGCGCCTTTGCAATTCTCGAGAAGGCTTATCATCCTCCAAAAGGATCTTATGCATGCAAGTCGAAGGTCTAATTCCTTTGATATCTCCAAGACTCCAACCAATGGAACCTTTATGAGCTTTAAGCACTTCCATCAACCTCTCCTCTTCTTCACGATTCAAATTAGCAAAGATAATAACCGGTTTGCTCTCCTCTTCTTCCAAATAGACATACTTGAGGTGAGATGGGAGAGGCTTAAGCTCGGTCTTGTGCCTCCTCTCGACCTCATTGGGGGATAATTCAAACCATTCAACGATCTCCTCAAGGTAATCTTCAAGATCTTCAATCCTATCGTCAATAATATCCACCTCCCCCTCTAAGATTTCGTCGTTGTCCTCAACGACATATATACAATCTTTCTCACACAAACCTTTAGCACATTGAAGCAAAACTGAATCGTCTTTATGAATAAGGGTCTCATTATCCTCACAACAACCTTCAATACAAACTCTCGGGCCAAACTCCTCCTCATTTCTCTCTTCCTCCATAGAAATTAGTTCGACCAACTCTTGGATCACGTCAACAAGTAAGCAATCCGCATAATAGATTCTTGATGGATAGGGCATAGGGGATTTAGAGGTTTGTGCCTTGTATGGGTTCGAAGACTTTTGTAGGCCATCGAGAAGTTCCTTTTCCAAAGTGGGACCCACGGGGGTGAAATCGGGAGAAGTAAGAATACTCGGAATAGAAACCACCTCCTCCTCGGACGGCGGGACAACCTTATTATCAACCACCCTACCACTTCCAAGGACCGTGACCGCATGATCATACGAAGGTTGTCTTGGAAATTCTTCTTTCTCATTAGCTTGATTTAGCATATTGACATTGCTTGCTAGTTTCCCCATGTTAGTGTTTAACCCATTTGTCGTAGCCTCAAGAGTATTGAACTTAGCATAGAACGAAGCCATCATAATGGGAAAAGATTGCATTTGTTGCATAATGACCAAGAGATCCGGATCATAAGGTAGAGTAGGAGCATTCACCGAAATAGTAGGATGAGATGGACCCACGTGAGGAGTAACATCCGCATTTGAATTGGCATAACTAGAATTCGGATGCATGCAGTTGCTAGGATGATGATGAGGATTATGAGTTGGAGGGTGAGTAAAAGATGGCCTAGCACAAATGGGTCCCGCTTGATACCCATGAACCCCATACACCTTCTCCGAATGAGGCATTGGCATATTGAACGAGGGATTTGAAGGACAAGACGTTGTATCATGACCAAAAATTACACACCAGGCACACAGAGGATCCGGATTTGGGCTAGATAACTTAGTAATTCGAGCCTCCATAGCCGCTATTTTATTTTCCAACTCAAGCTTCCTATGGGAAGAAGCTTCACCCACTTCATTAGTACTAGAATACATCGCTCGAGAAAATTTGTGTTGAGAATTTTCGGCTAAAGCGGTGAAAATCTTGTGAACCACTTGAGGAGGTTGATCCTTCATATTTCCGTCCGCCGACGTGTCCACCATATATTGGAAATATGGGTCCAATGCCTCATAAAAAGTTTAGATTAAGAGCTCCCTTGGCAAACGATGATGTGGACAACTTGCAAGAAGATCTTGGAAACGAGCCCAAGCCGAGTGAAATGGCTCATTCTTCATTTGCTTAAACGAGATAATCTTGATCCTCAACTCGGCCATCTTTTCATCGGAATAATAATGATCCAAAAATATCGTCGAAATCTCATCCCATGTATGGATAAAATTGCAAGGGATACTCATAAACCATGACAACGCCTTATCTTAAGAGCATACGAAAAACATCAGAGTTGAAGATGCTCTAAACTCATTATGTTCGGGCGGTGAAAACTCGAGACTTGCCACAAGAATTGTCGGAGGAATTAGAGAGGATCTTCTTTACCAAATCCAAGAAATATCGGAAGCCAAGCAATATCGAGTGATCGTATATCAATAGCCATAACCTCGGGAGGAAGGTATACGAAATGAAATAGTCGCCCCCACAAAGGCTTTGTTAACCTCTCTCATAGAGAAGACGGGAGGTGCATTTTGGGCATTGGGGCTCATACCCCCAAACAACATAAATGGATCGGGAGTGCCCTCGTGAACATTATTGTCGGCACCTCCATAACACGGACCTCAACCATTACCATTAAGATTCACATTCGGGGCATGATTGAAATTATAAACGTGAGGACCTCCATACGGGTCGGGATTTAGATTTCGGCCACCAACATTCCCATTCGGACCAACAAAGCCTCCATTATACTTATTAAGGAATTAATTGGGAGTTCCATAACCTTCATACGGACCATTCATACCCATAAAGCCACTATACCCAACATGGTTTGCACCATGCCCTCCTACGTTGGGTTGACTATTGTCGTGAACACCATTGGTAACATGGTTTACACCATGCCCTCCCACATTGCCAAAATTGTTATAATTCATCCCATTCCCAACATGGTTTGCACCATGTCCTTCCATTTTAGGAATGTTAGACCCATTGTCATAAGGATTGGAAATGTGTGCATTACCTTGGGGTAGGCCCATGGCGTGTCCATGAGTGGTGAAACCACTCCCTTGATTTCCTAGAGAGTGGTCGGAAGGGCTCGTTGGATTGGGAAATGGGCCGGTATTGGGAAGATTATGCGCCATATCGTGATTAGTATCAAGGGAACATCGTAAACGCCTTAATCGCTCGGGGTTCAAAATGTAAGGAGCCAAATCGTTCCCAAGGGTTCGACGACCTTGCATACACTCAGTAAAAATGTCAAATACAATAGGAAGCTAAAACTCGAAGTACATATAAGCAAATCAAAAACCTTAACCAAGCCGAGTCGTAACGACGCCATTTTGAAGTGAAAAGTTTTGGTGGTGTAGTATAGATAAGGGGTTCATATGGCTTGGTATTATCGGGATTTGATTGATTTGTGCGAATCAATGAGTTTCTAGCTTGAGAGATTAAAGGGAAAACTAAAATAAACGAAAGCTTATGACTATTTATGAAAAGTAAAGCAAGTATTTTGAATGCCTCATGCGTGTGCCATATTGAAATTGCAAGCAATAATCAAAATAAGCAATAAAAAGAAAAGAAACAACAAGGTACAAGCATGAAAACCTAAGGTACAACTATGCATGCATGATCATAAAATTTAAATAATGCGAATCTACGAAAATCGAAAGCACTAATAGAAAGAGCAATAAAAGTTGACTTGAAAGTTAAAAACTTTTCAAAAAATAACTAAAAACAAAGAGTAGATCTAGGATTCAACAAAAAACCATGCATGAAAATAAAACCCAAAATAAAGCATACGAAATACTTGAAATAAAACGATCAAGGACCCGATCTATGATCAAGGTGTGTCACTCACCTATATTTCATAAACCAAATCACAAATCTAAGAGTTAAGGCAAAATGCATAAATTGAAGAACAAGCAAGAAACTGAAGTACAATGAAGAAAATTAAGGAGACTTACTTGAATTAAGAAAGAGAAACACAAACTTGAATGAAATTACAATTAAAATAAAATCCAAGTGATGCTTGAATTATTTTTGATCTTAAAAACCTAAGGAAAAGCTTGAAATTAAATATAAGAACTAGAGAGAGAAATTAAATCCCAAACCCAAGCATGAGTTGGGAGGAGAGTTGGTTGTGGTTTAGCTAATGAGAGATCTCTTATTTATACTAGGTTTTATTAAGGGTAAATGGGTCAAATAACCCTAAAGATTGGATTTCCCATATTTGACCAAGATTGACACGAAATGGTGCACATTGGGAAGGTTTGGCTTAGTTTAGTTTGGTTGGCTCGGTTGGTGCTGCTGGGCGCGTGGGCTGCCGGGCACTGGGCGCTGCTTGACGCGCTACTGGGCAGAGGTGTGCGCAGGCAGGCATTGGCGTGGGCAGGCGTGGGCGGAGTTATTGGGCGGACGCGCGCGGGCTTAAAAGCTTTCGTTGCTTCTTTGGTCCATTTAAACTTGGACCCTTTTTCAAGGTTCTAAAAAATTGAACACCTTTATCCGCTGACCGAGATATAAATTGACTGAGCCCTACAATGCGATATGTTAGTACCTGTACATCTCTTATAGTCCGGGGGTGGGGCATCTCCACGAAGATCGCACTTTTTCCAGATATACTTTAATACCTCTCTCCATCATCATGTATCCTAAAAACTTGCCAGATCGAACTCTAAAAGTGCACTTCTTTGGATTTAGCCACATGCCATAATGCTTCAATATAGTAAAGGCTTCCTCAAATCCCCTACATATGATTCTGCTTTCTTGCTCTTCACAAGCATATGATCCACGTAGACCTCCATGGTTGACCCCAACAGGTCCTTCAATATCTCATCTACTAATCTTTGATAGGTCGCCCGCATTTTTCAACCTAAGCGGCATGTAAACAAAGCAATACTTACCCGTTGAAGTGACAAAGCTCACCTTAGGTTGGTACGACTTCACTAGTGTGATTTGATGATATCCCTGGGATGCATTCATCATACTTAGCAGCTCGCATCCTGAGGTTGGGTCTACTAGTTAGTCATTGCGTGGTAACGGATAATGATCCTTTGGGCAGGCTTATTTAGATTGCGGAAGTCAACAAACATCCTCCATTTTCTCTCGGGTTTAGGCATCATCAAAACATTGGATAAATACTTCGCAAATTGGATCACTCGGATGTGGCTGGCCTTCAACAGCTTTTGCACTTCCTCTTGAATCACCTTGTCTAAATACGCCCCGAAATGTCTCCTTTTCTATCATACAGTTCGTGCCTCTGGATCTTTATTCAAGTGGTGCTGCGCGACCTCGGGAGATACTCTTGGTAGTTCCCCATCTCCAAAAGTGAAGATATCTCAAAATACCCTTAATAGAGTAATCAGCTCTACCCTTACGTTCTCCGTCATCCAAGTTCCTATTCTGGTGGTATGTTTCGATCTGCTCTCTTCCAATGTAAACTCCATAAGCTCCTCATGGGGTCGGACATAATTCTCCTCCTCCATCATCTTTTTGGAGATAAGTATTCCTTCTTTCACATCGCCCTTCGCTCTTGCTTCCCTTCACTCATCCTCTTCCTCACAGCCATCTGATAACACGATCGGGCGACCTGTTGCTCCGATACTACCTCACCCACCTTGTCCCCTGTTGGATATTTTCTACTCATGTGATAAGTGGAAGTGACTGCCTTGAATTCATTGAGAGCAGGCTGCCCCAATATGATATTGTAAGTTGAAGTAGCCTTGATGATTAAAAACATCAACTTCTTCTCTTCCCGTAGATCACCCTTTCTCCATGCAACTGTAAGCATCACTTCTCCTTCCGTGATGACCTATGCTCCATTAAAAGCATAGATAGATGTTTGCACAGGTCATATTTTTACCTTCTGATTCATCTGATCCAAGCATGTATGGTAGAGGATAATGACCGAGTTCCACCACAAAAACTCTTCCGACTTCATACCCCACCACCTCATCTTCAATTACGAGCTCATCATTATGCTCCACCTGAAAACCCCGCTGATCCTCTTGGACAAAAGAAATCACATGTCCTGATACTGGGGGTCGCCTGTTAATTGCAGCGACCTCACATGGTCCTGGGCGAGCTACCTTCACATGTCGTTTTCATGCATTATTTTTGTCTCCGTCCGTTGGTCCGCCTGATATCATATTTATTTTTCTCCTATTATTCCCAGCATCTCCCTCTTGCTCAACACATTCTTGCCACTCCTGTCTTGGTCGTCCCCCCACCTGTGCCTGCGGGGGTCCTCTTGGAGGTGGCCCTAGCAGCAAATTTCTTTGTTCTTGCGGTTCCTTGTCTTTATACACCACTTCTTTCAAATGTACACCTTTTATAAGCCTTTCGATATCCTCCTTTAAGTGACTACATTGCTCAGCGGAATGCCCATAATTGTTGTGAAACCTGCAAAAGAACTGAAATCTCGGGTTAGTAGGAATGTCCATATAGTCCTCCGGCCACCTGATAACATCAGGTACAGGGTTCTCCATTGTAAACTCCCTTGCTCTTGGCATCACCAAGGGTGTGAAATCCATGTCCTCCCTCCATACTCTTCCTTCATTTCTTGTTTCTCCTATCAAATCTTCTCTCGTGGTTAAGAGTGCTCTAGCATGTCGTCTTGTATCTCTTCTAGGTTCCAACCTCCTGGTTGTTACTCTTTCTGGTTCTCTGAACTCCCTTCCAAGGCGTATTCTATGATCCTCTTCAGCCTCCACGTGTGTGTACTTCATGCACCTATACAGGACCTCCTCGAATGTATGTGCAGATCGCTTGGCCAACGATGTTCGCAGACCTCCCATCCTTAAGCCTTGGTGAAAATCTCCCGCCTTCATCTCATCTGTAGTCGCGGGCACTTTCAAAGTAGCTCTAGTAAGCCTGGAGACATAGCTCTTCAAAGTCTCCTTAGGCCACTGCACCATCTAAAAGAGAGATTGTGTGGTTTTCGTGTGTAACTTGGCTCTAGCAAAATATTTCAAAAATGACAGCTCTAGGACCTAAAAGCTAGTGAATTTTCCTGGAGCTAGTTGATGGAACTAATCCTGTGCTAGCCCCCTTTAAGTAGATAGGAAGTCCCTGCATTCTACTGCATCAGTGTACTTCCACAAAACCGCCTCATTCTCAAAGCTCTGTACATGACGTGTGGGGTCCGATAACCCTTCATAATAGAAATATAGCCCCTTATATATGTTAGTTTAGTATACTGGAAGGACATGTCTTAGTCTACTTATACTGATTAATTATGATGATATGAAATGATTTTGCAGTCACTGTTTGCATTTTAGTTTATTTTATATAATCGTTCTAATGCAAATGTTCCATATACATACATTGTAGATGATATGGTGTGGGGAGTCACATGGTAAGATCATATCATCAGAACCTTGTATTGTATTAAATGCTCACGGCATAGATGGTCCTGAACACACCATTGATAAACCTTAGAATAATCTGACAAGCCAGTTTGTCTTGATTGACTGATTATTCTAGTTCACTCTGTGTAGTGTATTTATGAAAAGGATCACTATAGGATATTAATCTCTGTCTCTGATCCAGATAGTGAGAGAATAAAGATCCACAGAGTTCGGGTTCTGAACTCATGTGATACTGGCAAGCATAAGAGTGGATTGCTCATTACTTTGACATATCAATGGGTGAGATCTTTTCGTAGATCAATAATCTCGATATCTTGAGTAATGTCAGTGCAGGCTTGATGTTTCGAGCAGTATACATGAGCATTGTGTCCTGGTGCGCCAGGTTGATGATGTTCTCTTGAGGAAACACAAGTTCATGTTGAAACCCTGCAGGTGGAATTTATTCCGTACATGATAAAGCTTGTGTGGTACTACTCAAGGTTCAGAAGTCAATTAATTATAGTTTTCAGAGACTTACATAATTAATTAACGAACATTAAATCTTAAACACGGGGAATGGCTGGACTAAAAGAGAAAGCATATTCAGAAATATGTATTAAATTGGTAGGTCAGTTTTACTTTTTTAGTGGAATAAAATTAAAACTTAATTTATTTGATTATATCCTATGTTTATTGGATATTAGAAATTAAATAAATTAATGGGCCAATTTAATATTCTTCTAGATCCCTGTTGTAGCCCAATATGACTGTAAGTGAACTGGAGATGGAACATAAAATAGAGGCCTAAACCCAGTAGGGTTTGGAGGTAAAAGGGGGTGTAATTTTCGAAAATCACACACATATTTACACAAAAAATCAGCCCCTCTTGGTTCTTACCTGATCTCCATAGAATTCACAATCCTATCTGTAGTATACAGCCCACTCTGTATCAGATACGCAGTCCGGGAATACAGCAGAAGATCCGAGAGTTGAACCTGCTGCAGAAATTCGACAGCTTTGAGGGAGAGGAGAGGCGCCGAATTCATCTTCATTCAACAGCAAGATCAGACCTTTGATCTTGTCCTCAGACCGTCTGATTATTGTAAGTGGATTCAATATTTATGTTTCCGCTTTATTAAATTTGAATCTGTCGTGAATGTTTTAATCCGGACGTGTGAATACATTCATATGTATGAAAATATGATTTACATGAATTAAAATATGAATATCCAAAAGATCCTGCGGGGTTCAATTCGAGAAAACCCCAACAATATCCGCAAGATAATGCTGCTCTCAATATCTTCTCCGAGAAAGGGTGGCCCTTTGACTCTTCTTCCCCTACTTCTGCGACCTATCTCTGCAATGCTCGTACTGCTTCTTTCATGTACCTCATCGCGTGGGAGGTCGACAACACCTCGTCTTCCTATTCTTCCTCCTTACGTTGGGCGTGCCGTTAATAAGACCTCTTGCGTGACCTGCTACCAAAAAACTGTACGTTGTCCTCCTCATCTTCCCCAGATGATGATGGGTACTCTATCTTGTACCGTATTTTCTTTGCAGCTTGAATCACTCGAGATCCGACCTCCATGGTTCTTTCTCTCTACTCTTTTTCTAGCCCGGAGTTAGTGGTTCCGGCCTATACTCTTCATCCTTTCTTCTAGACTCCTCCTCTTCACTATCATATTCGCTAACCAAGATTTTCCGCAACTTGTTTGGAGGCACTGATTCTATCAATCTTTCAATGAATCCCTTCTCAACGTGATAGATTCTTCCCTTTGGTAACTAATCCCACTCCTTGGTTCCAATGTTAATAGCCTTTTGCTTAATTTTGTTTGGGGATTTATTCCTACCCTCCTTCCCCAAATTTTCTTCCTTTTTCTTCTGTGGTGTTGGTGGTGTTTTCGTGACCGTTTGATCCTCTGTTTCCACTTGTGGTGGTGTTTTTTCTCCCAAAACCTGCTTTTCCTTACCCGCATTCTTATCCTTGTTCGCCTCGGAGCCAAAACATAAATTTTGAGGTATGATGTCTCCCCTCTTCATGTTTGATTTTTTGAATTCTCACGTCTTTTGCTCAAGGACTTGATGTCCCTCGTATTCCCAAAGACGGCACCACTTGATGTGACCAAAAATATTGGTTCACAAAGAAAAGAAATTACTGACCTAAAATTCGTGCTTGCCGGCAAGATAGACCTCCAGAAGACTACTAGCGACCTGATCAACATACAAAACAAAACTCAAGCCGAACATACCCGACGTAGGCCCTCCGATGCTTAAGTCAACCCCTTTTTTAATAATGATATATGAGAGCTCAAAGTAGGATATAATTAACTTAGAGTAAAAAGTGAGGCCTGTGTCCTCTTTATATAGACAAGAGACGTGTTCCTAATCTAGGGTTCCCGTCTCCTATTTAAACCACAATACCATAAGTAAATCCTATATTTAAGTTACCATAGATATTAGAACTCTAGTTAAATTATCATAATAACAATGAGCTAATATCCTTACCCTGCCTTAGTCCGCCGCGACCCCAGACCATAACCCATCAGGCCACCAGGGCCCAAGATCCTATTAAACATAACGTCCAACTCTCAGTACCGAACTGTTATAATACCATTTATCTCATAAGAGCTCGTCACTCTCATACAAGAGTTCGCCACTCATACGAACAACTCACCCTCCTATAGAAGAGATCGCCCCTTCTAAAGGTGAGGTCACCTTATAAAACTTAAAAATCTACATGCATTCCGACCTGAATATTTGATGTCGTATCATAGACAACATGTGGGGCCGACCTAACGACATGTCACTGATCCCCAATCTCGAATCCCGGAAAAGAGACTAGCCGATTTCGTCAGAATGCCAACCCAAATCAGTTTATAACTAACGTATCTAATGATTCGACTAAGCCAAACTACGCCTATGCCATCTACTAGGCCAGATACGTATTCTCCGCAACCAACCCCTAATGGATATGCAGTCAAGAGATGAACGCGTATCCAAACATTTAATGAAACTATACCGGTCATACCAAATCAAGACAAACAATCATTCCCAAAGTGTTAGTTGCCAGTGAGGCCTTGGTAGTCTATCCCTACTTGGTTTACACTTAATCGAAAAATCATAATTAGAGTCAATACTTTGCAGAATATAAATAGCAAGTTAAAACATGATAGAGTAGAGCGACCTACATAACTCAGATCGCATGAGTGGTCGCTTGATCAACGACCTAACATCAATAGGTCGCATAAGTACCGACCTAACCATCGACTTGATAAACTTTAGGACCAAGCTATAGGAGTTCATCATAAGAGCCCGTTGTGATTATTTGGGGCTCACACTGATAGATGATGTCAGCCTTAGGATAGTACGTCCATCCAGCCTGCTACAGCTTTCAGAATATACCGTAGCAATCTTGACCATTCATTGTAAAGAGACGTTGTCAGGATGTACTGCAGTAATCATAGCCGCACATTCTAAGGTTGTCATAGTAAGGTGTTTGGCTATAAATAGCTATACACTGTTCATTTCAATGTAATACAAATTAATATATTTATCATCTTTATCAAAGAACTATCATGCTTACATTTACTATTATTAGCTCTCAAAGAGCTCTGTACCTTTCTATCATGGTATCAAAATAGGTTTAGCCTGTCTCTGACGACCTCTCCTACTTTTATCTCAAAAAAAATGGTCACAGCAGATGATACTGCCCCAAGCCAAACAAGTACCTCGGTTAATCCAAATGGCATCTTACCTACTACCAACTTTATACAACCTCAAAGCTAGCTCATTTCCATCAAACTCACTAATACTAATTTCCTTTTTCGAGGCAACAGATCCTGACTGCAATTAAAGGCTATGGCCTTGAACCCTTCATTTCAAATAACCAATCACCTACTGCAACAACCATTAATGTGTTTAATACCTCTCAAATCACAGTTAATCCAGAATATATCAACTGGATGAGGCAAGATCAACTGCTCGCCTCCTGACTACTTTCTTCTTTATCTGAAAATCTGCTGGTCATGATGGTCGGCAAGAACACATCCAGAGAGATTTGGCAAGCCTTAGAGTCCAAATTCTCTATTCAATCAAGAGCCAGACTCATGAAGTTCAAATTGCAGCTTTAAACTCTGAGGAAAGGCACCCTTTCCATGAGAGAAGCCTGTTGTAATGCCCTTGGCACTGCTGGAGAACCTATTTCTGAGCAAAATCATATCTTGCATATCTTGGGAGGTTTAGGAACTGATTATAATCCTGTTGTGGTCGCTGTGACTTCCAGAGTGGAGCCCTATAACCTGAACAATATTTATGCCATGCTGCTGTGCCTTGAGCCCAGATTTGATACCTTTTCTGCATCTCCTGTCATTAATACTGATGGACCTACACCAGTGGCCAATGTAGCCACACAGAACAACAAAAACCAAAGAAGTTACAACAGCTCGCTGAATAGGCTGCAGACCTACAATCAGAACAACTATAGAGGAAGAGGCAGGAGCAACAACTACAAAGGTCGAGGGGGCAGAGGCTACAGGAGCAACAACAGAGTTGTTTGCCAAGTCTGCGGGCTGTCTAATCATACTGCAGACAAATGCTATCACAGATTTGACTATGCATATCCTGGGCCTACTAATATGCAACCTCAAACACAGATGCAAACACAAACAGCTCAAACAAGCAATGGCCTCTCTAATCAGAAAATCTCATCATCTCTGTCAGCAATGTCAGCTTCTCCAGATTTTGTCAGCGACCCCTTTTGGTATGCAGACTCTGGTGTATCTAATCATGTCAAAAATGACCTCTCAAACCTCAACATAGCATTAGAATTTCAAGGTCACAACAAGCTTCAAGTTGGTAATGGAACAGGTTTGTACATTTCACATATTGGCAAGTCTTTACTCACAAAACCTCATTCAAAACCCTTTATCTTGAAAAACCTCTTGCATGTTCCTGAAATCACCGAAAATCCCCTTAGTGTGTCACAATTTGATAGAGATAATTCTGTGTTTTTTGAATATCACCCCAATCTTTGCTTTTTTAAGGATCAAGCTACATACCAAGTGCTTCTCCAAGGTTCTCTTAAAAATGGTCTATACAGCTTTGATTTTAATTGTGTCAAGTCCTCTGTACCTACACAAGTGATACCCTCTAGAGTTTCTACCTTCTCAGCTCGCCTAGTTTAGGATAATAAGTCCAACAATCTAGACTTGTGGCATTCTAGATTAGGACATGCTGCTCATGATGTTGTAATAAAAGTAGTTAAAGACTGTAATGTTCAGTTTGTTGTTAATTCAAATAAGTAACCTTGTGATTCTTGTATGAAATCTAAAAGCCATGCCTTACCTTATAATGATTTTGAATCTACTTATACTACACCGTTAAAACTTATTTACACAAATGTTTGGGGACCATCTCCTGTAACATCTTCCACTGGGTCACGCTATTATGTTTGCTTCATAGATCACTTCACCAGGTTCACATGGATCTATTTTTTAAAAGCCAAATCCGATGTTAAGTCTGCTTTCATTCATTTTAAAAACCTTGCTCAAAATCAGCTTTCCTATAAAATCAAAATCGTACAAAGTGATTAGGATGGGGAATTCCTAAACCTCACTCAACTTTTTCAAGACTCTGGTATTGTCCATAAGGTTTCCTATCCCTATACACCAGCTCAGAATGGTCTTGCTGAACGGAGACACAGAACCATAGTAGAATTGGGATTACCAATGATGACCCATTATCACATTCCACTTATATTCTGGGATGATGCTTTTAACACTGTTGTTTACATTTTAAATAGATTGCCTGTCAAGTCCATCAAATATATGTCTCCACTACAAAAGCTCCATGGCCATAAACCTAACTACAGCTCGCTTAGAGCCTTCGGCTGCTTATGATATCCCAATCTCAGACCATACAACAAACACAAACTCGAGCCCAGATACTTACAAGGCACCTTCCTTGGTTTCACAGCCAAACTTAAAGGCTTTAAAGTTCTCTTGCCAAATGGCAAAGTCATAATTTCTAGAGATGTCATGTTTGATGAAAGCAAATTTCCCTTTCCCTTCCCCTCCAACCAACAACAAACCCCTACTCAAGAACAAACCTCCTCCTTCCATCACCAGGGACCCTCGGTTTTAGAACCAAATACAACTTCACAAAACCCTTCACTTATATCTCACCCAAACGCTGTCTATAGTAGTCACTCTCCTCTCCACACTCAATATCCCAATCACACTCAAACACCTCTAAATTCTTCCTCTCTATCTTCTCATCAACCCGTATCTATCTCCTCTAACTCCACTCACAACACAATCCCCCTGTGTGTAAATTTGCCATTTGTGAATTGTTCACCACCTATTTCTATCACTAACAATGCAGCTGCAATCCAGAAGCACCATCACATGATCACTAGGTCGCAAATAGGCAATCTCAAACCAAGGGCCTTCACTGCTCATGTTTTGGACTCACAGAAACCCTCCTCCTTTTAGGAAGCACTCTCACAGCCCCTTTGGAAACAGGCCATGGAAACTGAATATAAGGCCTTGATTCACAATGCGACCTGGACTCTTGTCCCTACTCCACCTAACAAATCTATTATAGGTTGCAGATGGATTTTCAAACTCAAACGACATGCTGATGGGAGTATTGCTCGATATAAAGCTCTACTAGTGGCAAAGGGCTACAGTCAA
Organism: Phtheirospermum japonicum; assembly: GCA_014905375.1. Classification (NCBI taxonomy): domain Eukaryota; kingdom Viridiplantae; phylum Streptophyta; class Magnoliopsida; order Lamiales; family Orobanchaceae; genus Phtheirospermum; species Phtheirospermum japonicum. The sequence goes on from BMAC01000708.1 coordinate 118,362, forward strand.
ACTGCTGGCATTGACTTGGCAGAAACCTTCAGCCCGGTGGTTAAACCAACCACAATCAGAATTGTGTTGTCCCTAGCTACTCACTGCAATTGGTTTGTTCGCCAGCTTGATATTAATAATGCTTTCCTTCATGGTCATATTGATGAAGAACTTTACATGGCACAACCTCCTAGTTTTGAATCTCCTTCTTATCCAACACATGTCTGCAAGCTCGCGAAGTCTCTATATGGCCTCAAACAGGCTCCTCGATCCTGGTTTTCCAACTCCAAATCTGATCACTCTCTCTACTACAAAACAACAAGCACCTCCTGCATTTGGCTCCTGGTTTACATTGATGACATTTTGATAACTGGAAATAATACCTCTGCGATCTCCCATGTCATCACACAGCTTCACACCTTTTTCTCTCTTAAGGACTTGGGAGAAATCCACCATTTCCTAGGAGTTGAGGTAACAGAACAGAAACTGGCATGCATCTCTCACAGACTAAGTATATCAAAGAGTTACTGAGTGAAGCTAAGATGCTTGAGGCCAAACCAACACGCACGCCCATGGTCAAACCTCCTAGTTTGTCTAAACATAATGGTGATCCTTTTTGCTGATGTCTCCCTTTATAGAAGTATAGTTGGCTCACTGCAATATGCAACAATCACTAGGCCAGATATTACCTTTAGTTTTAACAAAGTGTGCCAGTATATACAGAATCCACTTGATACCCACTGGCGAGCATTCAAATGAATCTTGCGATATCTAGTAGGAACAATGACCTATGGCATTCATTTTACAAAGCGCTCTGGCTTACATTTGACAGGTTTTTTAGATTCTGATTGGGCCTGTGACCTCGATGATAGAAAGTCAGTCACTGGTTTATGTGTCTTTTTAGGTCGCAATCTCATCTCCTGGTGCTCCAAGAAACAATCATCAATCTCCAGGTCTAGCACTGAAGCCGAATACAGAAGTTTAACCTCACATAACAGCAGAATTACTTTGGATTCAAGCCCTTCTTTCTGAGGTGATGATTAAACTCCCTCTCGTTCCAACTGTTTGGGTTGACAACCTCAGCACCATATCTCTTGCGAGCAATCTTATTCTCCATGCGCGAACCAAACACATTGAAATTGATTTCCATTTTGTTCGAGATCAGGTTGCTGCACATAAGCTGAAAGTACATCATGTTTCGTCTCTTTATCAGATAGCAGATTCACTAACCAAACCCTTGAGCAAACCAATTCTTCACTCGGTTAAGAAGTTAGCTTCAATTTCTTCCTCTGCCCTCGTTCGAATTGAGGGGGCATGATAGAGTAGAGCGACCTACAGAACTCAGGACGCATGAGTGGTCGCATGATCAGCGACCTAGTACCAATAGGTCGCATGAGCACTTACATAATCAGCGACCTAACATCAATAGGTTGCATAAGTACTGACCTAGCCAGCGACCTAATAAACTTCAGGACCGAGCTATAGGAGGTCGTCATAAGAGCCCGCTGTGATTGTTTGGGGCTCACACTGATAGACGATGTCAGCCCTAGGATAGTAAATCCAGCCAGCCTGCTACAGCTGTCAGAATGTACCATAGCAATCTTGACCGTTCACAGCCGTTATTAGGATGTACTGTAATAATCGTAGCCGCACATTCTAGGGTTGCCATAGTCAGGTGTTTGACTATAAATAACCATACACTGTTCCTTTGATTGTAATACAAATTAATATATTCATCATTTTTATCAAAAAAACTATCATACTTACAATTACTATTATTACCTCTCTTATTACCTCTCAAAGAGCTCTCTACCTTACCTTTCTATCAAAACATAAGGCAAATGTTAGCAATTTTAGATAAAGAAGACCTGAGCGGCTTGAAACTCGGAAATAAAATAACTTCTCATTTTCCACTTACTTTTCTTGCATGGTTTACTTCAAAGACGTGTTTCGTTGATAATATTTAGGGGATGCTTGGTTGAAGGGTTTAGAGAGTAGGGAATGGGAAACACTATTAAAGTGGTGCTTGATAACTACCACACTATGGGTTTGATTGCCCAATTTTTGGTATTGAGCCATACCCCTCACAAACATGGGTTATCAAACCCATTAACCTCCACAATCAAACCCATTCCCATTCCCATTCCCATGAAATTCACCAAGCATCCCCTTAGTATCAACTGCCAACTTTCCAATACGGTTTGCTAAAATACTTGAACCAACAATGGATTTCAAATCTTTTCTCAACTTTAGTAATTCACTTTTTTTATTTGAAATTCTTGATAGAACAAGGTCATTTTACATTATCCTACTTTTTATACATATAATTACGTACAAAGTCCGGCGAATGTGCTAACATACACGCTACACACATCTCACCCACATGCACCAAAATACACTTTACACTCATTTGTACTTGTATTTAACACATGCTACACACATTTCAACCTCACACTCGATACACATTTCACACACGACATTTTTTACTAAAATTATAATTTTTATTACTCTTTATTGTTTATTAAATAACAATTGGCAAAAAATTTAAAATTTAAAATTTAAAATTGATTTTAAATCTTCAGAAACCCACATTATACCAAAATGAAAAAGAAATGTCAATAAATGGATTTCATATCATAGAATTTGAAATCTTCTGAATATCGAATTCCCTCAATAAAAATGGAGCTTATATAATGTTATGAATAAAAAAAAAAGACTTGAACTTTGTATTTCTTTTAAGTCTTGTTTTCAGTGGATTTTGTTTCATCATTTGAAGCGGAGAAATTTAATTGTTCTGATAGTAAATGGAGGAATAGTGAAGTCGTTTTCAGAGCAACAGTTTAATCATTACCACCAAAGTAAAGCAAGAATCCGATCGATCAGTGTCCCCTTGAGGTGATCAGGTTAAGTCCTCGTCACCAAAAAACAAGATTAAAAAGAAATTATTGTGACTCTCCAATCCCTGTCAACTGTTTGTTGCATTGCCTGACTAGGTTGGATCAATCGCATGATCGTTCTGTAAAAGATTTGTTGGTCGATTAACAAGCTGACTCGCGCTCTTCTAGTGATCCAAGAATGCTGGGGCCGAACGAGCAAATCATGGCCACATCTTCAGCCTATACCGGCCCCAATCCCATGTATCCCGCAAATTATTTATGTACATTTGGGTATATATTGTACCATACACCTGAGTGAAAAATATATCTTAAATGTGATGAATGTTCATTTTCGTCAAAATAAATTTTTATTATTGTTGTGATATACTTTCATTTTTAGTATGATAAATGTGCACATATAAAACAACAGACATAAAATATTCATATTTGCTGTGAAAAAAATGTCCATGTCTATTATTATATATATATATATATATATATATATATATATATATATATATATATATGCTAATCATGTTTAATGTGATAATTGTATAATTTTTCATAATAAAAATAAACATGTAACGGCTAGTACAATCAATCATAAAAATGTATATCTTCATTTTATTAAATGTTCATTTTTTAGTGTACGGTACAATGTATACACCTGTGTACATAATAATGGCTGCATGTATCCACAGTGTCATCAAAAGGCCCCACATGTGGTGGTCTAGTGGAGGGCAAAAATATTTTTTTTGTCCGATAAGTGACCATTCTTTGACATTTAGTCCGGTTTTTGGTCACACTTGAAAATTAGTCCACTAAGTGGACTAATTGCTGATTTCTGGTCCAGTGACTGCCTAGAGCAGGTCACTGGACCAAAAATTATCATTTAGTTCACTTAGTGGACTAATTCTCAAGTGTGATCCAAAACCGGACTAAAAATCAAAGAGTAATCACTTACCGGACTAAAAAAATAATTTTAGATTTTTGGCGAGTAAGTGTAATTAGGAGGCCATTGTCCAGAAAAATATGATATAGGTAAAAATAAAAATAAAATATCYGGGAGAAAAAAACCCCTATTTATTTTTATTTTTAATTTTATATTGTATGTTTTTATTTTATTCTATTACTTATTTATAACTTGTAGGTTTTTATTCTATTGCTTATTTATCAAAATGTTCGAACACATGAGTTTTGTTCGAGAAACCAAAGATGAACACCCCTATTTGCATTTATTTTTTATCTTTTACCGCGTAGATCCGTCACTTACATTTCACCACCCACCAACGTTTTTTCTACTTCCCGTTTGGCGGTGGCATAATGACCACACCTATGGCGGTGGCGACAACGGTGTGATGGGCGACGCTAATGGAAGAGTTGGAGTGGTGGTGGAGGGTTGGAGGAGATGATATCTTTTGGGTATTTAGTATTTGTGGGATAATTTTGATATTTTTGTTGAGTTTTTTATGGGGTGAACTCGTAAATAAATGGGGTGCGTATATTCGCTCTCTAAAACAAATTAAATGTAAATAACTCCACTTTTATATATTATGAAATAGTTTTTTGCATATTACATTATACATCTAATTATAGTTATCTTATTATCATCACACATATCAATAGTTTTAAACTAAGCAAAATTATTTATTTTAATCCGGTAAGTGGCCACTCTTTGACTTTTAGTCCGATTTTAGATCACACTTAAAAATTAGTCCACTAAGTGGACTAAATGCTGATTTTTGGTCCAGTGACCTTCAGTTTTTGGTTTTTCCGGTAAAGATGACCTGCTTTAGGCGGTCACTGGACCAAAAATCAGCATTTAGTCCACTTAGTGGACTAATTTTCAAGTGTGACCAAAAATTCGACTAAATATCAAAGAGTGGTCACTTATCGGACTAAAAAAATATTTTTGCCTCTAGTGGAGTGTGGTCACTTCTTAGGTTAGAGCTCTCAAGTTCGAACACACGTGGTCGTGTCTTGTCACATTAGTCTGGTTAGCGTTACGAAATTTTTTATTCCCTAAATAATCTTAATATATGTTATTTGAAATCTTGAAAAGCAACATAAAATAGAAAGTGGCTTACACAAAAAATGATTATATTTCATTGATTGATTAAGGTTTACAGAAATGCGTACTTATGTAGAAGCCTAAGATGATCCTAGAAATAAATTAATATTGATTCCACGTGAACCTCACAATACAGATGATGACATGATCCAGTAATATTGATGTGATAAGCCCTAATATAGTTGCACTAGGTACGATGATGATCATGGTTTAGTTGTCATGTACACACAGAGCCAATGTCATGCTGACGTAGTCTCAAGGGTTGTTGTCATGCTGATGTTGTCTGCTTTGTTTGCTTTCTTTCCCCCTCAATTCAAACGAGGTATAAGACATGAAATGGAGTTTATTTCGAAGTCGAATGAAGAATTGTCTTCCCAATGGCTTGGTGAATTTGAACAAGGAGTGGAACAAACTGAACCATGATGTTCTAATTGCAACCTTTTTCTGTGGTGAAGTGTAGGTCAATTTTAAAATGCTTTCACCTTGAGTGGTTAACATGATTACCGTAGAGATCAATTGCTCCTTGACTACCTAACTAGACAACTGGAGTTTTGATCAAATTGATGTTTAGTTCTTTCAGCAAATATTATATCCAAATGATATCACAAGTTACTATAGCAAGGCTCCTATATTCAGCTTTTGCACTGGAGCTAGAAATAGTGGTATATTTTATGCACTCCAATAAATCAAGTTGTTCCCTAAATAGACACAATATCCTGATGCGCTCCTCCTATCACCAGGACTAGAGGTCCAGTCTGAATTAGCATATGCAGCCAGAGTAAGTTGAGATGTAGGGTAAAACTGAATCCCATATCTTAATGTTCCAGAAAAATACCTCAGAACTCTTTTCATTGCTCTCAAGTGTGTATCAAGTGGACATTACATGTACTGAATCAACTTATTAACACTTAAGCTTATTGTTGGATTTGTCAAGGTGTCATATTATAATACACCAAGAATGCTCTTTTAACATGTTACCTATGAAATAGGATTACCATCAAACTTAGACTGCACATGGTTGCTTATCATAGGAATACCTAAGTTGTGTGAGTTAAGCGTTCCTGCCTTTTGTAAAACTTCCTCAAGGTATTGTTTCTGGCTCAGGAAAATTCCATTTGAGTTCGGTGTGATTTCAATTCTTACGAAGTAATTGAGGCTTCTTAAATCCTTAAGATTAAAAATCTTGTTCATGCTATCAATCACAACAAAAATATCCCTCTCATTGTTCTCTGTGATCACTATGTCATCAACGTAACCCATAATTAACATAATAGAGTACTCCTTGGTTCTGAAAAAGAGAGAAGGATCAGATATAGAATAAGAAAACCCAAAGCTAGACAATACAATACCAAACTTGCTCGACAAGGCCCTAGATGCTTGTTTGGGTCCATATAAAGACTTTTATTAACTTTTATACCATATGCTTCTGTCCTGGTTGCACAAGACCTGAATTTTATTCCATGTATAAGTCAGAATCAAGTTCACCATTGACAAAGGAATTAGCTACGCCAAACTGTTTGAAGCACCATTTTTTTTGAGATTGTAATAGATAAGACAATCTTAATGTTCACAGCCTTGACAACTGGATTGCATGTCTTAACATAATCAAATCAAAAACTCTGTAAGTATATTTTTTCCACTAATCTATCTTTGTACTCTGCTAAACTCCCATCATCATTCTTCTTGGCCTTAAAACCCATTTACATCTAATAACTTCTTTGTTTCTGGGCAAAGAACAAAGTGTCCAGGTGTTATTATTCATTATAGCATCATATTCTGCAGCCATTGCTTGACTCCATTCAAGAGAAGATAAGGATTCCTCAACACTCCTTAGTTTAGGGATGATCCCATGTTTAGAGTTTTATACCTTTAGCTTGGATATTCCTGCCTTTGATTTAGTAACCATGTGATGTGTACTTGCAGCATTGTTCCTATTCCTTGAATTCAAAATGTTAGACTTAGGTTGAGTATGATCATTATGCTCAATTGGCAAAACAATAGCTATCCTACAACCTGTGAAATGAGATTAAGAATGTGGTTGTCTGTTGGTTCTTGAAGTGGAGTTAGAGCTATTTTGTGGGTTGTGATGATTACTATGATGTCTCGGGGATGAATCAGGAGTGTTTGGAGAGTTGTAAGAATTGTGGTGATTATTGTAATAGCTTGATGAAGTGCTAGTCTTTTTTTGAGTATGATGAGGGATGTGTTGATCAGGAAGCATATTCTCTGTTGTGACAGGAGGTTTTAGAGAGTGCTTATGGGAAGAGTGGGAGTGAGACAATTTGGATCAGGTATATGAGTAGGTATCGAAGTTTTACAAAAAGGGAACAATGATTCATCAAAAACCAAATGTCTGGTAATGATTATCCTTTTGTAAAGCAGTAAAACTTTGTAACCTTTATATTGTGAGCTATATCCAATAAAAATAGATAGTTGGATCCTATAATCCATTTTAATCTTGTTATAAGTCCTGGGATAGGGATAGCAAAGGCATCCAAATACTCTAAGAAGAGATAGGTCAGGCTTGTTTCCATGTAATGCTTCAAAAGGTGTCATATAGGAAAGGGATTCTGGGGTGTTTTGTTAATTAGATATATTGCACTAGTAAAGGCAGAATCCAATGTGAAGTGGGAGCTTGACTTTGATCTAGTAGAGAGTCCTACTTCTATAATATTTATGTGTTTTCTCTTATCTAATCTATCATGTTCTAGATTGTAAGGGCAGGAAAATCTATGATTGATGCCATGTTGAGAGAGGTAAGAGATCATGGCCTTGAATCCTTCCCCTCCACCAGAATGGAGAGTCTTTATTTTTTTATGATACTGGTTATGTACAAGAGTTCTAAAATGAGCAAAAGCACTTAAGGCAACTGATTTCAGCTTAAGCAAGTAAATTCAGCTGAAACTAGTGGCATCATCAATGAAACTAATGTAATAAGAGTAGCCTCCAACAGACTTAAAAAAACAAGGTCCCCACATATCACTATGCATGAGAACAAAATGAGCATAATTATGGGAATTAGAATCAATAAAGAGCAATTTGTGAAATTTAGCCAGCACACAAGGAGAACAAGGAGAAGACTGGTCTTTATTGACAAAAGGAATGTTACAGCTGATAAGGCCTTCCTGAAAACATCAAAAGAAGGGTGACCCATTCAAGAATGCTATAATCCTAATTTAGTTTATTCGTGACAGCTGTAGAATTGATACTTAACGAGTGAAGTTTTTGATTCTCTTGCAGAGCAGTTGGTTGGGAGGTGAAATTGTAGTTGAATTATGATATGTGAGAGTTGTAAATCCCTTGTCTAAGAGTTCATTTGAGGAGCACTGATCGAAGAATTCTTAGCACTCTAAGAAATCTTCTCCGCAATAGTACGGAGTCGATTGTAGAGCGGTAAGTTTTCCCGAGTCGTGTCTCTCGAGGATAGATATTATCGGCGGTCGATGTATTTAGTCACTCTCTTGTTAAGATAAATTACACTAATCTAATCTACAAAAGCATTAAGTCATTGGTTTGGTTTGAGTTTTATGCTAAAGCTTGAGTTTAAAAGGAGACTTTAATTAAAAATAATTGGGTTTATGGTGTTCGGTTTGTCTCCACGATCAATCGATTTTTGTCGAGCACTTAATCCACGATTCGGGGTTGTCAATCCCAAATGTTGATCAAGTATTGGGATCGTCAATCCTAATTCTCAACAAGCTCCGACTAATGGTTCTAAACGAACTTAGACCCTAAACCCATAATTACTAAATTAGTTGCATCAAATACGAACTAAAGCTTGATTGAAATTAATTAATTGATGACATTAACTAAACCAAATTAACAACCTTAAATAAATTAGAACTACTAAATTCAAGAAGGCTTGAAATTAAAAGAGAAGACATGGAGGGAAATTAAAAGCATTTGAAATTGAAATTAATTAAAAGCATTAAATTGAAAAGAAAGTCAAATCACCAAAGAGGAAAGCTTCATAAATCTTTCAAGAACCCAAGAGTTTGTTTAGAMTAAAGAGGTAAAAAKCTTCAAACCAACATCCATGGAGTTTTGAAAGAAAACAAATGCAAGAGRAACTGAATTKCAAGAACAACAAGACAAACTAAATCTAACAACATACCCTAAGCAAATTCAACTAACAAACACAACACAACAACATGAACAATTAATCAATAACTAAGCATAAAAGTAAAGGGAAAGAAAACTACCAATTTCGTTGAACACCAAAAGCTTCAAATCCAAATTACAACCTTCAAAAGCAACCAAATCTTCAATACAACAAAGAGCAACAAGTGAATGAGAGTGTCACCTTCTCCAACACTTGCTAACCTAAACTAACCTAACTAAACTAACTATTAAGCTAACTAAATTACACTAAACTAAGGATTTAAGCTAGGGTTTAAATTGCAAGAGAAAGGAAATGCTTGGAGGAGATGGAACTAGGTCYAAAACCACCAAGGAGAGTTGTTTTTTTTGTGGATAATGGGTGGGAAGCATCTATAGGTCAATCAAGGGCAAAATGGTCCTTTTTCCGCCAAAATCACACATCCTCAGCATTTCAGTCGATCGACTGGAAGTCAGTCGATCGACTGACTTGTTCAAACGCCCCAAAACTTTCTGTCGAGCAGTCGATCGATTGAAATCCAGTTGATAGACTGACAAAAACAYGGAATCAGCCATCAATATCTTCATATGAAATCTAGCCYTTCCTCTTGGCTTTCATTTGGCKTTTTAATTGTGCCATTTGRAATTTTACTTCCAGAGTTATGTGCTCCGAACCAAACTTGCCACAATCGAGGCCACGGCGAACCGTCTCCACTTAAAGCTACTTTTTACYATTTTTAAACTCAGAATTTGGGAATGTTGTAAACATAAGAGTTTTAGAAATTTCTCTCAGCTTTCCAATTATATAAGGTGAAGGCAAATGGCACAAGTGGTTTTGGAGTTATGCTTGTTTTACGACAATTAAAACATCCACCGAGCGAATGCATGAGGTGACAATGAAAATGGCCACATTTCTTGTCATTTCCGGTCGATCCTCACACYAAAGATATGTTGTGGATTAGCAATGAGTTTCTCGGGTTTGMATCATCTTCCGACATCGTCGTCGGCCCACTTTGACCAAATTTGACCTTMAAAACAAAAACTAATAAAAAAAACTAAGAAAATTTATGAAAAACTAGTAAAAACAAAGAAAACACAACAAAACCTAAAACTAACAAAATAGGCCAAAACGACTTCTAATACCCATAAATGCAAACAAAACACATGCAAACGCAACACAAAAAGGTAACAAAAATGCGTACAAAAAAGTACAAATCAACCACCCCACACTTAGAATGATTGCTTGTCCTCAAGCAATACTAATCTAGAATTACGAAACTACCCCCGGATGATCCTAAACTAATGCATAAACCTAATTCGAGACGTCGTATGCTACAATTCTTGTTAACTTGGMTAAAAGGACGACAATGATGCATTGACAAATAAAGTTTAGATCGACTCCCGAAACCTAAAAGTACTAGGTAACCCTCCAAGTCGGTCCCCTAATCCTTGCCCCGGCTAAGGTCTATCCACGGTTGAACCGTTAATCGGCTCCCTACTAGCCCCAATCGTCTACAACTCTCTTTAACAAATAGAATCTAAAAAGAAGGAGAAAGAGAAAACGTGCAAGAGTTACACGTTTTATTACTTAATAACTACAACGATTTATAACTTATCCTTGTTTATTCATCATCATTTTTTTTCTTTTTCTGACCACGAGGCTAGTTGAGGCACTAGTTCTATATGAGCTCAAGGATAGCACGAAGCTAAAGCCAAACAAAGTTCCCAATGAGTCAAATTACCTAAGTACACTAAATCCGATCGAAAATCTAAACTCCTAAGCAATTCATCAAAACTGCGTCACTTCGCCAAGGTTCCAAGCAAAAATAAAACACACGTTACTCAAATTAACACAAGCAAGCATGCAACAATTAAAAGCCTAAGGCGAACCCTAACCACCCCACACTTAAAACCTAGCAATGTCTCATTGCATATTAAGATAAGAAAAATGGCAAAAAAGTGTAGGGWAAAGAGAACGCCCCTATCTCCGAGCTTGTGGTGACGTGGTCGTGCATAAGTCCTCTCCGGGAGTCGAGACAAGCAACCTTCAAGAAATGAACCAACGAAAGGTTGCAAAAACAAAATACGAATAAAAAATTTATTTGTTTGTTTGTTTGTTTTTTTTTAATTTTCTATTTTTTTTATTTTCTCTTTTTTTTTTCTTTTCTTTTTAAAAATTGGGTTGCCTCCCAATAAGCGCTACTTTAACGTCTATAGCTCGACGGTTTATACAAATGACGCTATCCGGGATCCAAGAAGAGGTGGCGATCGTGCCACGCCTTGGTGTTCTCGAGTAGACACACCGGGTGACAAAGATCACCAAGGCGGGYAAGTCGAGCAAGCAGGTAGGTCAAAGTAACAAAAGAGCGGGCTTGCTTCGGGGTTCGGAAGAGGGAGTAGTCGACCACCCAAACGTGATCATCCCAAAATGGGTCGACGTACTCCTTCGTCTCCCCAACCGTAATCTCCTCTCTCTCGACTTTAGAAGTAGTCGTAGTCGAGCACGAGAGAGTAGGATCCAACACATCCCCCACTAGCTCTTCCACCTCCACTTGGTCAAGTAGAAAYAAAGCATCGGGTGGCGGCAAAAGAGGCTCGATTAACTCCACATCCTCTAAAACCGGCACAACTTCCTCATCCTCGCCAAAAGYAAGTAGGCTCGACATTCCAAGTGTCGTTGGAGACCCCAAAGGCGACTCCCCCTCACATTCCTCTTCAACATCTTCACAAAACACGAGAGAGGTAACGCTAATCTCCGACCCAATCTCCTCACCCTCTATCTCCACCTCCGTGCACACCTCTTTCAAAAGACCGTCAAAAGTTACATTGCCAATAATAGCGGTGGGATCCACCACATCGAAGATGARCATATCGTCAAGACACGGTCTTTTAAGCTCATCCACTTCGTTGGYAGTTTGCTCTACTTGAGTCTCCATGCGAGCAAGGCATTCATCCGATTGTCGAATCACCTCCACGAGCTCGGATGAGAGAGGCTCAAATTYCGGGAGTTGGGGCATAGACGAATCTTGAAAAAGTGAGGTGTAAGGGTCGTCGTTCGRAGTATACGAACTCGAGGTGGGTAGGTCGTAAAAGTCGTAGCTCCAAGAATATGAATCATGAATTTGGGGAGCATAYGAGTCAAAGCTCGTGTAAGAAGAAGGCGGGGCGAGTTGAGCATATGGATCGTCAAAACCCGGATCATAAGAATCACGAGTCGGTGCATACAGATCCATGCTCGGGTTGTGGGGATACAAGATCGGTGGAGAATAAGAAGGGCTTGGGCCGGAATAATCAAAAGAGGGGGCCCATTCTTCACCAATCGAAGCGTACGGGTCATCGTAAGTCGAGGGGACCCGATAGTTTGGGGGAGTGGTGTACGGATTTGGATACTCGGGAGTTTGGGTGTAAGGGTTTGGATATTTGGGAGTTTGGATATAAGGGTTGTCGTATGGCAAACTAGCTCAGTAGTTTGCCATCCTCGGCCGGATCAATCGATCGGCGGAGGCATCCTTTGATCGTCGTGAGTAGGCGGGCGGCATCGGGCTCCCCGAATGAGTACCTTGCAAACACAACACTCAACAAAGGATTACGAGCATCGAAAGTAAAACAACAATTTAAACTAACTACTAACTAAGATAACATGAGAAATAATTAGAAACACCTTTAGCCTTAATCTATCCCCGGCAACGGCGCCAAAATTTGATCGAAGAWTTCTTAGGACTCTAATAAATCTTATCTGCAATAGTACGGAGTCGATTTTAAAGCGGTAAGTTTTCCCGCGTCGTGTCTCTCGAGGATAGATATTATCGGCGGTCGGTGTATTTAGTCACTCTCTTGTTAAGCTAAATTACACTAATCTAATCTACGAAAGCATTAAGTCATATGTTTGGTTTGAGTTTTATGCTAAAGCTTGAGTTTAAAAGGAGACTTTAATTAAAAAWAATTGGGTTTAGGGTGTTCRGTTCGTCTCCACGATCAATCAGTTTTTRCCGAGCACTTAATCCACGATTCGGGGTTGTCAATTCCAAATGTCGATCAAGTATTGGGGTCGTCAATCCCAATTCTCAACAAGCTCCGACTAATGGCTCTAAACGAACTTAGACCCTAAACCCGTAATTACTAAACTAGTTGCATCAAATACGAACTAAAGCTTGCTTGAAATTAATTAATTGATGACATTAACTAAACCAAATTAACAACCTTAAATAAATTAGAACTACTAAATTCAAGAAGGCTTGAAATTAAAAKAGAAGACATGGAGGGAAATTAAAAGCATTTGAAATTGAAATTAATTAAAAGCATTAAATTGAAAAGAAAGTCAAATCACCAAAGAGGAAAGCTTCATAAATCTTTCAAGAACCCAAGAGTTTGTTTAGACTAAAGAGGTAAAAAGCTTCAAACCAACATCCATGGAGTTTTGAAAGAAAACAAATGCAAGAGAAACTGAATTTCAAGAACAACAAGACAAACTAAATCTAACAACATACCCTAAGCAAATTCAACTAACAAACACAACACAACAACATGAGCAATAAATCAATAACTAAGCATAAAAGTAAAGGGAAAGAAAACTACCAGTTTCATTGAACACCAAAAGCTTCAAATCCAAATTACAACCTTCAAAAGCAACCAAATCTTCAATACAACAAAGAGCAACAAGTGAATGAGAGTGTCACCTTCTCCAACACTTGCTAACCTAAACTAACCTAACTAAACTAACTATTAAGCTAACTAAACTACATCAAACTAAGGATTTAAGTTAGGGTTTAAATTGCAAGAGAAAGGAAATTCTTGGAGGAGATGGAACTAGGTCCAAAACCACCAAGGAGAGTTGTTTGTCATAGTTTTCGTGGTGTTGAAATGAATCAACGGGTTCATGGCTTGGTATTATTGGAGATCGATTCAATTGAAGTATTCAATGTGTTTCAAGCTTGAAAAATAAAGGAAAAATGAAAATAAAATAATTAAAATAGCTAACTATCCTAGGAATTGAAATTGCAAGTGGGTAGAATGCCTCGTCGGATGCCTTAATATGTAAATGCAAAGCAATAATGGAAATAAGCAAGAAAATGCAATGTTTCCACCAAGTACAAGCATGCAAGCACAAGGTACAACTATGCATAAAAACCAAATAATACAAATTTACTAAAAATTGAAAGCATGAATGGATAAAGCATGAAAATAGATGGGGAAGTTTAAAACTTTATGAAAATAACAAGTAATGAAGGACTAGATCTAAGATTAAGCCTGAAACAAAGCACAAAAATTTAATTCAAATAAAGCATGTGTAAAACTCAAAATCAAGACGATCCAAGAGCCGATCTTATGATCTAGATGTGTCACTCATCTAGATTCCATAGCCAATTCATATGTTTCATCATGAATTCAAGGTGCTAAGGCAAAAAGCATAAAATGAAGAACAAAGCATGGAAATGAAGAACAAGCATGGAAATAAAACATAAAACATGAAATTGAAAGGAAACTTACTTGAATTAAAGGAAAGAGTAGCAAGCTTGAATTAAATTGCATCAAAAGTAACAATCCAAAGGAGTATTTGGATTCTTCTTAGGCTTACCAAACCCAAGGCCAAGCATGAAAGTAAATCTAAATCTAGAAAAGAAATTACATCAAAACTTGAAATTGAATCTAAAAACCTAAGAGAGAGAAAATTAGATCTTAAAAAAAAACTAGAGAGAGGATTTTTTATCCCCAAAACCCATGCTTGGGTTGGGAGAAAATGAGAGGTGTCTTTGCAAAATGAAAGAAGTCTTACTATTTATATTACATTTAATTGGGTTTAAATGGGCCAAAATAGCCCTTAGAGGCTTGAAATTCCCGGGTTTGACCAAGTTTGACGCCAGAGGCACCTTCCTAGACCGCTTGGCTTAGCTTTTTGGCTCCATTTTGGCTCGACCATGGGCTCGATGTGGCTCGTCCATTGGCCGAGCCTAGGCGCTGCTGGGCGCAGGTGGTTGGCAGGCTGGGCTGGGCTGGGCTGGGCATTGGGTTGTGTCTGGCTGGGTTGGCTTCAGGCTTAGGCAAAGCTAGGCAGGCATTAAGCGCAAAGGCAAGCGAATGCGGGCGCGCGCGGGCGAGTTGCGGGCGAAGCAGGCACGGGCGCTACGCGTGCGAGTGCTGCCCGAGAGATGTTGGGCACCTGCGGGCGATTGCGGGCGCTGCTGGCCGAGAGATGCTGGGCGCCTGCGGGCGATTGCGCGGCGCTGCTTCGGACACTGGGTAACCCAGTGTCGCAGCGCTACCAGTGTGGCAGTTCTTGCGTGGATTTTGGGCGATGCTAGGCCGAGGCTAGCCACCATTCCAGAATG
>BMAC01000708.1:133736-145331 GCA_014905375.1 Phtheirospermum japonicum
AATACAACAAAGAGCAACAAGTGAAGGAGATTGTCACCTTCTCCAACACTTGCTAACCTAAACTAACCTAACTAAAATAACTATTAAGCTAACTAAACTACATAAACTAAGGATTTAAGCTAGGGTTTAAATTGCAAGAGAAAGGAAATGCTTGGAGGAGATGGAACTAGGTGTTTGTCATAGTTTTCGTGGTGTTGAAATGAATCAACGGGTTCATGGCTTGGTATTATCGGAGATCGATTCAATTGAAGTATTCAATGTGTTTCAAGCTTGAAAAATAAAGGAAAAATGAAAATAAAATAATTAAAATAGCTAACTATCCTAGGAATTGAAATTGCAAGTGGGTAGAATGCCTCGTCGGATGCCTCAATATGTAAATGCAAAGCAATAATGAAAATAAGCAAGAAAATGCAATGTTTCACCAAGTACAAGCATGCAAGCACAAGGTACAACTATGCATAAAAACTCAAATAATGCAAATTTACTAAAATTGAAAGCATGAATGGATAAAGCAATGAAAATAGATGGGGAAAGTTTAAAACTTTATGAAAAATAACAAGTAATGAAAGACTAGATCTAAGATTAAGCATGAAACAAAGCACAAAAATTTAATTCAAAATAAAGCATGTGTAAAACTCAAAATCAAGACGATCCAAGAGCCGATCTATGATCTAGATGTGTCACTCATCTAGATTCCATAGCCAATTCATATGTTTCATCATGAATTCAAGGTGCTAAGGCAAAAAGCATAACATGAAGAACAAAGCATGGAAATGAAGAACAAAGCATGGAAATAAAGCATAAAACATGAAATTGAAAGGAAACTTACTTGAATTAAAGGAAAGAGTAGCAAGCTTGAATTAAATTGCATCAAAAGTAAACAATCCAAAGGAGTATTTGGATTCTTCTTAGGCTTACAAACCCAAGGCCAAGCATGAAAGTAAATCTAAATCTAGAAAAGAAATTACATCAAAGCTTGAAATTGAATCTAAAACCTAAGAGAGAGAAATTAGATCTTAAAAACTAGAGAGAGGATTTTTTATCCCAAAACCATGCTTGGGTTGGGAGAAAATGAGAGGTGTCTTGCAAAATGAAAGAAGTCTACTATTTATATTACATTTAATTGGGTTTAAATGGGCCAAAATAGCCTTAGAGGCTTGAAATTCCCGGGTTTGACCAAGTTTGACCCAGAGGCACCTTCCTAGACCCTTGGCTAGCTTTTTGGCTCCATTTGGCTCGACCATGGCTCGATGTGGCTCGGTCCATGGCCGAGCCTAGGCGCTGCTGGGCGCAGGTGGCCGGCAGCTGGCTGGGCTGGGCTGGGCGTTGGGTGTGGCTGCTGGGTTGGCGCAGGCTTAGGCAAAGCTAGGCAGGCATTTAGGCGAAGGCAAGCGAATGCGGGCGCGCGCGGGCGAGTGCGGGCGAGCAGGCACGGGCGCTACGCGTGCGAGTGCTGCCGAGAGATGTTGGGCACCTGCGGGCGATTGCGGGCGCTGCTGCCGAGAGATGCTGGGCGCCTGCGGGCGATTGCGGGCGCTGCTCGGACACTGGGTAACCCAGTGTCGGCAGCGCTACCAGTGTGGCAGTTCTTGCGTGGATTTTGGGCGATGCTAGGCGAGGCTAGGCCACCATTCCAGAATGTTAGCTATTTTGGGAGCCTCTTCTTTGCTTGAATTTTGGTCCTCAATGCCTTAGCCTATAAAATAGGAATTTGAACATAAAAACCCAAGAATTTCACCAAACCTCAAGGTAATTGAACCCATTCAACCAAATTAAATATAAAAGTAGCAAGAACACGAAAAACAATAAAACAAGAGAAACGACTTAAAAACCTAACGAAGAATGACTCCAAACTACTAAAATCAATATAAAAATCTATCTAAAAACACGGAGAAAAACACAACAATTACAAGCAAAACACTAGGTCCAAAACCACCAAGGAGAGTTATTTTTTTTGTGGATAATGGGTGGAAAGCATCTATAGATCAATCAAGGGCAAAATGGTCCTTTTTTCCGCCAAAACCACACATCCTCAGCATTTCACTCGATCGACTAGAAGTCAGTCGATCGACTGACTTGTTCAAACGCCCCAAACTTTCTGCCGAGCAGTCGATCGACTGAAATCCAGTCGATAGACTGACAAAAACACGAAATCAGACATCAATATCTTCATATGAAATCTATCCCTTCCTCTTGGCTTTCATTTGGCGTTTTAATTGTGCCATTTGGAATTTTCCTCCGAGAGTTATGGGCTCCGCACCAAACCTGCCACAATCGAAGCCACGACGAACCGTCTCCACTTAAATCTACTTTTTATCATTCTTAAACTCAGAATTTGGGAATGTTGTAAACATAAGAGTTTTATAAATTTCTCTCAGCTTTCCAATTTTATAAGGTGGAGGCAAATGGCACAAGTGGTTTTGGAGTTATGCTTGTTTTACGACAACTGAGACATCCACCGAGCGAATGCATGAGGTGACAATGAAAATGGCCACATTTCTCGTCATTTCAGGTCGATCCTCACACCAAACATATGTTGTGGATTGGAAATTAGTTTCTCAGGTTTAAATCATCTTCCGACCTCGTCGTCGGCCCACTTTGACCAAAGTTGACCTTCAAAACAAAAACTAATAAAAAAAACTAAAAAATTTAAGAAAAACTAGTAAAAACAAAGTAAACACTACAAAACCTAAAACTAACAAAATAGGCCAAAATAACTTCTAATACCCATAAATGAAAACAAAACACATGCAAATGCAACACAAAAAGGTAACAAAAATGCGTACAAAAAAGTACAAATCAACCACTCCACACTTAGAATGATTGCTTGTCCTCAATCAATACTAATCTAGAATTACGAAAAATTTAGATGGAATCCAAAGAAAATTATATTATCTTTAGCAAATTGACTAATGAGGTTTTTATTTATGTAAGGAACATGCAGGAAAATAGATAGTTAGAAATGATGATTAGATCCAGGTGGTGTTTTAACTATTTAAGATAAATTGAGAAATGTTTAAACCTCGTCCATTACCTATTTACACCTTCTCATTTCCCTGATATTCATTGGCAATGTTTAAATTGCTGATGTTATAAGTATCATGATTACTGGCTCCTGAATCACGGTACCATTAGAAATTATGTGAGCTTTTATTCTAAGAGAAGTTATCAACATTGACATTAGAGTTTCCAAAGGTTCTGCCAAACTGATTGTGCTCATAAGAGGTATGTTGGTTACCTTAGTGATTTTGAGAGTTGTTATTGCCATTGCTGTTGGGCACAAAATTCAGATCAGACATATAGTAACATTTTTCAGATGCATGGTTATTGTAATGGCATATTTAACACCTAGACATGTTGTTGTTGCAAGTCCTAACTCCTCTTCCTCTATAAAGAAAAGTTTTGCCTCTTCCTCTTGCTGCATTGATAACCTCCTCCGCCTCTATTAGGATATCCTCCCCTTCTACCTTTTGTTCCTTGAGTTGTGAGATTAACTGTATAAGAATCAACAAGTCCTAAGATCTTAAGGGACTCCAACCTGTTCTAAAAAATTAATAGAAAAGCATGAAACTCTCAGAGTTTCCAAGGTTCTAGTCTAGTAGTAATGGGCACAAGTACATGATTATATTCAGATCCCAAGGCAGAGAGGATAAACAATACATGATCTTTATCTGACACAAGTTCACCTATTGATCCCAATAAATCACATCAATTCTTGATTTTGTTTAAATAATCTCTCATGGGAAATTGTCCTTTCGTGAAGGTTTGCAATTGTAGCCTATATTGCTTTACTTTAGCTTGGTTTTGAGATGCAAAAGCATTATGAAAATAATCCCAATTATCTTTGGCAGTGCATAATCTAATAGTAGAATTTGGAATGCTTTCACTCGAAGATGACAATAACCAAGAAACTAGCAATTGATCTTATATATTCCACAAAGAAAAGGCTTGATTTGGTATTAAAACACTACTTGTACCTGACATATATTCTTTTGGAGCTTTCTTTGTTCTAGCAGATAGCCCTATAGTCCATATATTTGTATGGATGCCCAGATTTGCTGTCTCCACACCAGGTAGTTGTTTTCTCCAAGCTTCACTATAAAAAATTGACTTTAGGGTTGAATGAAAGGCTCAATGCTTACCGAGACAACTTTGGTTCGAGTCGCAGAAGCAATTGCTTCATTTTCTTATGATGTTTTAGCCATAATAAATAAAATAAAGGATATTTTAGAAATATGAATGAATTAGAGTCGGGTCGAAACCCGCTCTGATACCATGTTTGAAAACTTACAAAGCATCATAAAATAGAAAGCGGCTAACACAAATGATTGTACTTCATTGGTTGATTAGTGTTTACAGAAATGCATACTTATATGGATACCTAAGATGATCCTAGCCATACAATAATATTGATCCTACATATTTAAAATCTCATAACGTGGTCCAATACTATTAATGTCATAATATCTAAGGAAAAAAACTTTTTGCCCCCCAGACTATTTCGATTTTCACAGTTTACCATACAAACTTTTTTTTGGGAAAAACCACCATCTGAACTATGCGTTTTTTTCAACTTACCCCCTGAAATCAGAATTTTGATGGTTTTGGATACCAAATCCGGGTTGTTAAGGGTTTTTTTGATAACTTCACTCCTTATTTCTAATCCTCCCACCCCCTTTCTCCGCTCTAATCTACCATTTCTACAATGATAATGGCACGGCGGTTCTTTAAGCTGCGAAATGTCATTGCTCATCTTCTTCGCCATGGAGAGGAGGTCCGTCGTGCTGTTATCATTGTAGAAATGGTAGATTAGGGTGGAGGTAGGGGGAGGATTATAAATACGGAGTGAAGTTATCAAAAAACACTTAACAAACTGGATTTGGTATCCAAAACCACCAAAATTCTGATTTTAGGGGGTAAGTTGTAAAAAACGCATAGTTCAGATTGTGGTTTGTCCCAAAAAAAAGTTCATATGGTAAAATGTGAAAAACGAAATAGTCTGGGGGGCAAAAAGTTTTTTCCCTAATATCTAATACAGCTGCATAAGATAGGATGATGATCATGTTGCAGATGTCATGCACACGCAGAGCTAATGTCATGATGTCGTAGAAATTTTGGATTTCCTAATTAATCTTAATAATGTGACATAATTATGTAGTTATATTGACTGTCTAATCATTTATGAACTTAATCAAGTAATTTAAATAAGGTAGATGGACTATGTAATTGATAATAGATATCCAAATCCTATTATAATCAGGGTTACACGAGTTACTTAAATGTACTACAAAAAAATCGACAAATGCTGACGAGCAAAGAGCTGTCACCTTGTTGATGGGTTGAATATGTTGATGGGACACCGAAGGGTAGAGGCTGTCGATGAAAACCCGTCTGCGACCCATCATCATTGTCTAAGTGCTTCTATTTGGCGATGGCTTCGTTGACGGGTAGTAGACGGTCTCTACCCGTCAACTATATATATATATATATATATATATATATATATATATATATATATATATATATACACACACACACACACACACACACTGACGAACCTTGTGGTCATCAACAAAAACACTATTCTTATAACCCTACCCCCAACTATCTGTCCCTACAAGTGAATATAAAAAGAGACAGCGGCATTTTTAACTGGAGGGAGAGAGGAGAGGCCCGCCACCACCACTGCTGCTAGAGCTTGCCACCACAACCTACGAGCTCCATCAGCTGCCACAGTCGAACTCCAAAACCGGGCCCCACTACCACTACTGCTCTACCACCACCACCGCAGCTCCGAACCACCACCTCCAGGTTCTTATTTTATTTTATTTATTTATTAAAATTCTAATTTATTATTTAGATATATATTTGTAGATTTATTTCAAAAATATTGATTATTATTGGGCTTAATTAGCAATTAATACAAGAAGTTAGGGTTGAATTATAATTATCTAGATATTTGAATTTGATTTCAAAAATTAGGGTTTGATTGGGAAATATTTTAAAAAAATTAGGGTTGAAATTGTTATTATTTAGATAATTGGGTTTGAATTCAAAACTAAGGTTAGTTTGGGGTTTAATTAGTAATTAAAGTTTAAGATTGTATTTTAAATATTTAGATATTTGGGGTTGATACCGAGAAAATAGGGTTAGTCTTGGGTTTAGTTATCAATTACTTAATAGTTAGGACTGTATTGTGAATATTTAGATATTTGGGTTGATTACAAAAATTAGGGTTAGTTTGTAGTTTAATTGGGAAATATTTTGAAAATTTAAGGTTGAATTTTAAATATTTAGATATTTGGGTTTGATTTTAAAAATTAGGGTTATTTTAGGGTTTAATTGAAGAACATTTTAAAAATAGGGTTAAATTATAACTATTTACATATTTAGGTTTGATTTCTAAAACGTTGATTATTGTTGGGCTTAATTAGCAATTAATTTAGAAATTAGGGTTGAATTGTAATTATTTAGATATTTGGGGTTGATTTTGAAAATGAGAGTTAGTTTGGGGTTTATTTAGAAATTAATTTAAAATTTAGGATTGAATTATAATATTATATAATTGGTGTTGATTTCAAAAATTAGGGATAGTTTTTGGATTTATTTAGAAATTACTTAATGATTGGGGTTGAATTGTAATTATTTTATATTTGAAAATATTTATAATGTGTCTGATGGGTGTTTTGAAATGTCGTGGTGATCGACAAGTGAATTTTATGTTTAATTAATATAGATGTTATGATTTGCGAATTATATATACATATATTGTGATTGGTTGGTGTATATGTCGGTGATGACGTGGTGTAAGGCGCCGATCTGAGGTTTCGTCTCTCCAATAACGGATTAATTTTTTTTTTTTGAAATGTCATGGTGGTTTTAAAATGTGCATGGTGGGAGATGCTGTGGTGATCATCAAGTGAATTTTATTTTTAATTAATATATATATATGATTTTTGAATAATATATACATGATGTTATTGGTTAATGTGTAAGTCAGTGATGACGTGTTGTACAACGCTGGCCGAGAGATTTTGTCCCTCCAATAATAGATTTTTTTTTAAAAAATATTATGGTGGTTTTAAAAGTTTTAAAAAGTGTGTGGCGGAGGGTTTTAAATGTTGTGGTGATCGAAAAGTGAATGTCGTGTTTAATTAATATATTTGTTATGATATTTGAATAATATATACATGTTGTATACGTCGGTGATGAAGTGGTGTACGATGCTGACTGGGAGGTTTTGTTCCTCGAATAATGGATTTTAAAAATATACCGGTGGAACAATTATATTATTTCTTTCTAAACTCAAACATTTTACCTTAAACCCGTTTGGGATTTAGTATCAAATAAAGAGTTTGATACTAAATTCTGATTTGTCCACTTATTTGGACAGTTTGAGAATACGATTGTAATGTGATTATCTTAGTACGTATGTATTTTGTAGACTTTTAAATTCTTATTTCTATCTCTCATTTTTTCTTGGGTGCACTACAATATATGTTTACTCAGAGAACTAAGGGGAGGTGTTGTCGAAATTTTCAGGTTCTTAAAATGTATAGCTAGATAATCTTATTACTGAACATCACATTATTAAACGGGACAAGGCCCTTACCAATAAGTTAATCGTTTTTTATATATAATACAATCATCTATATTAAATAATCATAATTAAGATATATGAGGATGAGTTTCAACTATAGTTGGATGTACAAACGGAGGGTGGATGGTTACCTGTCTAATGCATTTTTGGAAGGGGTGGAGAGTTTCATACAATTTTCACTCGCCCATCATGCAATGAAGGACGAGAAAAAACTAAAGTGTCCTTGTAGTCATATTAAATGTAGTAATTACAGTTGCCACGATGTAAATGCGATCATTCACCTCATTAAAATAGAATTGTACCATGTTACTACATCTAAACATTCCATAGTGAACTAAATTTTAATTCCATGGAACGTGTCAACCCTGAAGTTCATGTTGGAGTCATCTTACACCGCTCCTGAAGAATCCTCAAATGCCTACGTTGATATAGTTCACAATGCAGCTGCTCCAAACACTCCATTGAACCCTAATGTAGAAGAACCGCCAAATTCTAAGGTCCATAAGTTCTAAGATATGTTGAGTTCTAGAAATCAACATTTGTATCAAGGATGTGAGAAACATTATCAGTTGTCTCTAGTTGCCCATCTCATGAACATGAAAGTAGAAAATCGCATATCCCATAAGTGTTATGATCCAGTACTCGATTGAATCAAAGAAGTTCTGCCAAAACATAATCATATACCAATTGATTTCTTCAAGAGCAAGAATATTGAGGAGCATGGGCTTACCGGTCGAGAAGAACATTATTTCTTAAATAATTATCTAATCTATTGGAGAGAGAGACGATTCTAATTTGAACAGTTACAAGTTTTGCAACCACCCTTGGTTTAACCATCTAAGCAAGGAAAAGTAAAATGACAAAAAGGTAGCGTTGCGTATATGAAGATATATTATTTTCCATTAACTCCTCATTTTCAAAGGTTGTATGCATCTGCAGCAACTGCAAAGGACATGAGGTGGCATGTAAAACACATTGTTGATGATCGTGTGATGCATCACCAATCATATTCAGAGGCATTGAAAGATTTCAATTAAACTTATCTAAAGTTTGCTGCCGAAAGTTAAAATGTAAAATTGGGCCTTTGCACATATGGTTTTCTACCTTTTGGTATTTTTGGGGCTCAATACTCCTCATGGCCAGTGATAGTTACACAATACATACCTCCATGGATGTGTATGAAAGAGCAATATTCCTCATGAGTGTTCTTGTTCCAGGCCCTAAAAGTCCTAGGGATAACCTAGATGTTTTTCTAAAGCCTTTGATTTCCCGAGTTGACTTAGTTATGGATGGTCGATGCGCCCTCATATGATATCTCTAAAAAATAGAAATTTAGTTGTTGGAAGACGTTTTGTGAATAATAGTGATTTCCCCACCTACACCATGTTGTCTGGTTGGAGCACATCTGGGAGAACCGCTTGTCTTTATTATATGACACGTTTAGATGCATTTACTCTCAACTGCATCAGGAAACAATATTGGTTTAATAATCATCAAAAGTTTCTTGATTGTGGTCATCCTTTTCGAACAAACAAATGAAAATCTTGAAAACAGAGAAAGGTGGAGACTTCGTCGCTGATCGTCCGGTCAGGAACAGAGATTTTGGAAGAGATAGAAAGTTTGGGGCTTTTGAAGTTTACTGATCTAGATGCAGCGGGTGTCAATTGACACTTAGCTGAATCAAGTGGTTGGAGAAAGAGAAGCATATTTTGGGATTTGCGATAGTGGACCACAAATTCGATTCGGCATAATCTAAACGTTATGTACATTAAGAAAAATGTGTTTGATAATATTTTAAACATGGTTATAAATGTCAAGGGCAAGACAAAAGACAATTCCAAATCCGGGGATGAATTGAACGAATATTATTTTTGTCCTTATCTATAACTAGACGAGGCACGGAAGTATCCTAAAACTTGTTACATATTGGATAAGACATCAAGAATGTTTTGTGTGATTAGTTGAAAGCTCTTCTATTTCCAAATGGATACGCATCAAATCAGGGTATTGCATTGATATGAAGGTATTGATGTTATTCGGGATGAAGAGTCACGATTATCATGTGTTCATGTGAAGGTTGATATAAATTGCCTTCTGAGAACTGCTTCTCCATCCTGTGTGGAAGGCCCTCACAGAGCTAAGTTTATTTTTTAAGAAGCTAAGTTGCAGAGTTGTTGGGACTCATGATATGAGTCCTTCAGAGCATCACAGTCATCTAATTTTGTGTCAATTTGAAAAGATATTTCCGCTTGTTTTTTTATTTTTTTTGCCTCTGTGGAGCATTTTCAAGTTCACTTAACATATGAGGCAAGAATTGCAAGTTCGGTGCAATATGAGGAAAAAGGCAAGCGTCGAAGGCTCGATAGTAAATGCATATCTTATTGAAGAGGCGTCAACTTTCACTTCGTATTATTTAAAAGATTATATATTATTTAAAAGGATACTTTTGCCTCTTAATGATGCTGGTTAAAATGGTGAAGGCGATGGTGAGGCGTTTACATAATCGGGAAATAGATTCTTTAGCAAAGATGAACTCGATGTGGCGAGAAATTATGTTTCACTGAACTATGAAGAATTATAATATTTTATTAGGTTCAAGATTCCAATATCTATATTTCTTAACGGAATATTGATTATATAATAAATTAAGGCAATTTTATCCATGTGCAGTGTTTTCACGGAGGTTGTAAAATACTCTCAACAAAAAATTACAAATGATGGGTGCACCAAAATATTAGAAAGTGATTTTTCTTATTGGTTTGAGAAATATGTGAGCTCTTCTAAAATTATTATAAATAGTTATGACATATATATATATATAGAGCTTATATTGTGGATGAACCTTTATGCCCGTGCGAGTTGGATCAAAGCACTCATAATTGAACATAAGTGTGGTCTTATAAGGCAAGCCAGTATAGTCGAGTCTAACAACTTCTACGAGACGACCATATTAATCGTACTCATCATCCCCGTAGTTTATTCCTTTTATACAGACGCTAGTGCTCAAAGTTGATCTATTTGATCCTTATGCAACAGTGTGAAATATGTATCCATTTATCTTTCAACCATGATATGTAGTCACACATTGTGATGGACCTAATGCTAGACTCTCAATGTACTTGTTCGTGACATTGTTCAAAGGATCTTGTCCTTATAATGACGGAAAGTAAAAAACTTATTATTTGTTTAGATTTCGATTTAAATTGAATATATATATATATATATATATATATATAATATATAGTTTGGAAATTATATTAATTCATTTACCATGGTACAAATGTGCATCTATGCTCAATTTTTAATAGTTTTCTTAGATGAGAGGTAGAGGTCGTGGACGTGGGGCTTCTCTTGGCCCATCTTCGGGTCATTCTTATCTTGGCTCATCATCCTCATCTCGTCATCACATATATGATGAAGATGATGATATGATGGACTTATCATCTGGGACTCTGCCTTCGATTGTTCCAGCCACCCCGTCCATTGTTAATACATCTAAGATCTCATGCCACCATGTCCCGGTGTGATCGAGATCTATGTCGTCCCCAAAGGTAAGTAACTTTAATTTAATTTTCATTTCTAATAAATCATGTATTTTAATATATTGTTTTAATTAACCATGAATTTTTAGGCTGTGTAGTCACTCGACGGAGTGACCGATGATTCTTTGAGTGATCCACGAGGTTCGTGTACACCACGATGGGTGGAAATTCAAGCATATCTCCGAATCTCATCCCGAGTTGTG
This sequence comes from Phtheirospermum japonicum, assembly GCA_014905375.1. Taxonomy (NCBI): domain Eukaryota; kingdom Viridiplantae; phylum Streptophyta; class Magnoliopsida; order Lamiales; family Orobanchaceae; genus Phtheirospermum; species Phtheirospermum japonicum. The sequence goes on from BMAC01000708.1 coordinate 145,082, forward strand.
GTGGCCCGAGTTTCTGGTAATTAACTAATATTTTCAAAAGTAGTTATAGATAATAGTTTTCTATTAATCAAATTATTTTATTTGTAGAAACAATGTTATTAGGACTAGAGCTTATATTATGAGGAGCTCGTACAGTTTACACTTTATAGATATATGGCTAAGACGTGGTGCAGACGTTTAAATGAGTGGAAGCAAAAGTGGGTAACAGAGGGGAGTGAGGCCACGTGCATGGGCGAGGACATCAAAGAGA
>BMAC01000708.1:171467-210329 GCA_014905375.1 Phtheirospermum japonicum
ATGTGGCTGTGGTGGCTGTTTGGGTTTGGACAGGGTCCGTTTTGGGTTTCAGCCGAGAATCGTCGGGAAATCGTTTGGTGTTGGTGATTTGTGATGTTGGTAGGGTCGAATGGTTGGAATCGGCGGCAAGGATGGTTGAAAAATAAAAATCAGTGGTCGTGTAGTTCAAAAGCACTGTAACAATATAAGAAAAAGCACTCCAAAATATTACACATGCAATTATATGTACATATTTATTGTGCTTTTTATACAGTACTATAGTGCTAAAATCAGTCATGTGCGATGCTTTTACTATCCAATTTTTTTAATTTAATTATATATTTTTTTTACGTTTTAAAACATGCAATATGTATCATAAATTGTAGATCTTGATAATGTGATTAATTTGATATATATTTCATTCAAAACGAATAAAAATTGAAAAAGTTATGGTTTGTTGAAGATTTGAGTTTTATTTCAAATTTTTGAATTTGCAGTTTATGGACGAAGTTTGCGATGCTTTTTGTATACAATCGTGGTGTTTTTTTTCTTAATCTATTGTGCTTTCTAAAGAACAATGTAGTGCTCTTTATAAACGTTGATATATGTCCAAAATACCCTTTTTAATTAATTAATGCATTTTTTTACAATATTACCATGCTGACATGTCATGTTCTCAACCATCAAGATTATTAGATCTAAGGCCAGGATTAGTCCCTAGGTTAACATATAATGACGGGTTCTCATTTGAACCCAACACTATATATATATATATACACACACACACATACACACACACACACAAAAGGAAATGGAATGTGATGGTCGACCAGATATTTAACTCACCAATAAGGAGAGGTTATATCGCGTCGAAACAATTTCCTCGAACCGCGACCAACATGTATAAAAACTCAAATTGGAGAGTCCCGTCGTAGGCTCTCCGATACTTAGATCATTACCTTATAAATTTGCTAAAAGCTAGAGCAAGAAAGTAGGAGAAATTCATTTAGAAATAAGCGAGGTTTGGGTATTCCTTACAAATATGCTAGAGACGTAAGCCCCAAATTTGGGTATGTTTATATTAATCACACTCAACCTCCATAATTAGAAATCATCTCACATTACGATTCTTACTCTCTTAATTACCATAATGATCATATTTTCATAATAACTTGAAACTTTCTACCATGTTACCAACCTATCAGAACCTCATTACCATATTAACCATATGATCTTATCATATACCGCGCGACCTAAAACCTTCTACCATATTCGTCTTATTATCGACTCATTATACCTCGTAGCCCAACCTTCCTTTTATGCGACCTATTATTAACTGGGTGGGCCACTAAAATCTCATGCGACCTAAACTTAATAACAAAGCCTCTTAAGAAGTTTTATCCCCATCTGACCAGCCTATCTTTCATCCTTATTATACATGGTCGACCTAATAATTAATGCCACATCAGCTAGTTTCCCATACTCTAACTATTTGAAGTAGGAAATCAGATAGAATATATATATAAAAAAGAAAAATAAAAAAGTTAACTCTGCAAAAAAACTGTAATTTCAATCCATCCCATCCACAGTCAAACCCCGCCGTGTTTGTAAGATAACATATTTCCGAATGCTCAGATGCACAACCTCATGGCATGTCAGATAAAATATAGAATCCATAACCATAAACCATAATCATATTATGAACCATAACCATAACTAAAAATTATAACTATATCTTTGATTTGATAACAGGTCAAGCTATAACCTTAAACCATCTTCCTTCGACCTGATAAAGGCGTCTAGTAAAAAACCATAAAAACCATACCATCCATCTTCGACCTAATAGGAGCGTTGGGCAAAACCATACAAACCATTATCGACCTAATGAAAGCGCTAGTGCATATCTATAAAAATCATAGACGATCTAATGGAAGTGTCAGCCCATGTTCATGTAAACCATCACCGACCTAATGAAAACGTTAGCTCATATTCATGTAAACTATCGCCGATCTAATGAAAGCTCCAACTCATCGCCAACCAAATGAAAGCGTTAGCCCATCGACATCCTAATAAAAGTGTTAGCCCATATCCCTTCCATATAAACATAAAATAATTTCATCCATTGTTTCGACCTAAACCAAACCTCAAAACACATCCTTACCATAACATTTAAACCAAATAAACCATACCAAACCACACTATTCCAAGACATATAAACCAAATAAACCATACCAAACCAAATTAACCATATAAATCAAACCAGATATATGAAACAACTCTATTAGTTTATAGCATAATAACACGATATAAATACTTAGCTAAGTGTAATATCCCTCAAAGTGTTGGTTGTTCCTTGTTTGGGAAATAACTTCCCCATCACTATCCTCGAAGTCGTCGCCAGGATCTTCATTATACGCAATCTCCTGCTGATATAACAACCTATTCTCTTCTTTGGCTTCTTTTGCATGAAAATATTTGATACTCCTACCCATCACCTGTTCATATGTATGTGCGGGCTTTTCAGACAAAGACACTCGCAGTCCACCTTGTATTGACTCTTCAGTTAATGCACTAAATCTAACCTCATCCATTGTAGTGGGCACCTCTAAACTAGCCCTAGTGAACCATGTTACATAATCCTTTAGAGATTCTCCCTCCTTCTAAATTATTACAAATAAGTCCGTGAACGTCTTTTTATGCATCCTTTCACTAGCAAAGTGTGTCAAAAAAGAAGACTTTAACACTGTAAAACATATAATCTTTTCCGGTGCAACCTGTTGAAACCAATACTGTGGAGGTTCTCGCAAAGTAGATAAAATGGCGCAACACTCCACAACATCAGACAGACAAAAAGTCACTTCATTCTCAAAACTTTTTATGTGTCGAGTGGGGTCCGGCAACCAATCGTAATAAAAACCTAATCCATTAAAAGGCGTCACTTTTTACGGCGGTTCAAGAACCACCTTAAAAGGCGTCACCATTTACGGCGGTTCTTGAAAAATACCTTCTATAAAGTCTATTTTCCAGAACGGACATTGAAAAATACCTTTTAAGAAAGTAGTAAAAAAATTCAAAAAAAAAAAAAAGAAAAGAAATGAAAGCAGGTGCACTAAAATTGCCAATACTAGATATTTTGAATATATGAATATTTCAACAAAAAAATACACCAAACTATAATTAATGCTGAGCATTAGTAGGTGGATAAACCATAACAAAGATGATATGTCACTCAAGAAGCTCTTTGCTTGTATCATCCTTGTGCACAATCACTTCTATAAAACACAGATAATCCTTTTTGTCACCAGTTGTTGTTCCTATTGCTTCAGTAAGATCCTCCTCATAATACACCTACATATAAAAAGTTATATATAATGATAAAAGAAAATAAAATAAGCACCAAAAAATGTTTAATTTCAGCTTCTTCTTTTTTCTCTGTGAAGTTTTTTATTTCTTGGGTACCTTTTTAGTCCAACATTTGCCCTCGTCGTTACAAATGGCATCGACTAGGTCCGTGTAGTTCCAATTCTTGATCACATTGTATGGCCCGTCATGGATTACGACCTCAATTATGTATCCTCCATTGTTTATCAAGAAAGTGATGCTCTTTTGCCTGCCATAGATCATTATCGATACGTCTTGTGCCGGCACCTGCCCAAAAACAAATTCGACAAGAAAATTACATAAGTGATTGTCAACTTCTGTCAAATAAATAAATAAATAAAATCATTATTCTGATTAAGCTCATGGTTAAATTTTTACTAAGCGAGAAAGCACTTCGACTACTTATTCACCTAATATTAGTTGTGTTGCAAATTTTCGCAAACACACAAATTACCTGAAAGCTCCCATCTCCGATGCAAGCGATGACTCGTTTCTTAGGCACAGACTGTGCATAGCCCAATGTAGCTCCAACTGACCACCCAATCGATCCATACTCCATCTGAAACTCGAACCTGCACAACCAACTTTATTACTTCTATTATTTGGGAAAAAAATATGTCCAAAATTCACAAAAAATAAATAAAATTAGAACAATTAATCAATACTCAGCCGCATCCCTCGGGCAACTTCAGCTTCTGGCAGTTAAGCCAAGAGTCGCCCATCTCAACAATCACGGTTGTCTCGGCCGATAGCATTTTTTGAATATGCTGGAAAAGCACGTTAACCCTCAATGGCTCGTTCGGCTTGCTCTTGACCAGCAAGCCCTCGGGCACGTAAATCCTCCGATAATTCTCGTAATCCATCATATTCTTGGTAATATTCTTGGCCAGCTCCCGCAAGAAGTCCTTCATCAGCACGCAGCCTAAGGACAGGCCGTTGCCCATGACAACGCAGTCAGGCTGGACGATGATGGCCATTGATTAACACGAATTTGTCTTAATTTTAGTTGGTACTTTATTTAGTTTTTATTGTTGATTTTGATGAAAGTTGAATAGATTGAGCATATTTTCGTAATCTCTTATCTCCAACTTGTTTTATAATATTTTAATTAATTTTATGTTTATTTTAGGTATTTTAAAGTATTTTTGTTTGGACGTAGTCAAGAATGGGCGTACGAGTGGAGTTTCAGCGAAAATGGGCCGCGATTTGAAGAATTTGAAGCTGCCGATTATCTATAACGGTTTTATATCTGGAACCGTTCTAGTAGTTCTGGCCAACTGCAACTCTCTGTAGCGTCGACCAGTTTACATCGGTCGATGCAAGAACCGATGTAGATCGAAGCACCTGCCCACAAAACTCTCTGTAGCGTCAACCAGTTTGCATCGATCGACGTAATAACCGACGTCAATCGACGCGATGACCCAGAATCGTGATTTTTGGGGTTTCTTACTGCCCAAGACTTCCCACAACTATAAATACCCTATGTATTTCGGTTTTTTACATACATTATCATATTTCTAGGGTTTTAAAGCCTCTTAGGGGCTGACAACCCCAACGAGTGCCCTTCGATTTCTTAGTTTCTCTTAATAATTCTTAGTTTTAAATTCTTAGACTTTAGATTAATTTAGATTCAAGATTTCTTCACCAATACACTGCAGATTTTCTTCGTTATTAGTAACTGATTATTTCTTTCGCTCTTTAATTTAGTTGCATGTTTTTCATTAGTTTAAGAAATAATTATTGCTTCCATGACGAATTGTTCTTTTGATTGCTTTGAGATTGAGATGTTGATTGTGTTTATGATCGTAGGCTAGATCTAATTGGTCTAGAGCATATATTCGTTGTGAACCATCAATTGGGTTTTCCCAAGAGTTCGTGGAGACGAATCGAAGCTCTAGAACTCTAGTTTTCTTAAAATTGTTTTAAAAGTCTTTTAATTAATTAATTCATAGTTAAATTAATCTTAGATCTTAGGTAATTAATTCTTAGTTTAAATAATCTCTAGATTTAATTAATTAGGTCATACTTTAAGTAATATTTAGATTTAATTTATTGCTCTTAGTTTAATTAATCTCTAGTTCTTATAACTCTCAAATAAAAAAAACCTGTACGCGTGTTTAGATTAGTTTTATTTGTATTTTCTTATTCATTTAATCAAACACAAAACGAACTTACGAATCTAGTCTTCCTCGAGAGATCGACTCGGTTCAACTTACCAACCTACATGTGAACTCGTACTCTTGCGAGCGAGCTTTTAAATAATTGACAAATATTTATAAAGCAGGAACACAAAAGTTCGGATCAAAATTTTGGCGCTGTTGCCAAGGAAGGCTAAAGGTTGTGATTTTTGTGCTTGCCCTTCGTAACCTTATTTATGTTTTTACTTGTTTCGTTTATCTTTCGTACTTGTTTGTGAATTTTCTTTTTGTTCATTTTTATTATTTCCGCCGGTACATTTAATCTTGTGCATTGAGTGTTGTGTATGCAAGGTACATCTCTTGACACCTAGGTTCAACGACCCAAAAAAAATTAAAAAATTTAAAATTAAAAAGAGAAAATATCTTACAATCGACGGTATCCAACGTATGACAACGGTGAACCTCCGACCAATTGGCGTGGCTATCGACCGGATATTCCATTGAGCTCCAAGATGCGGGATTACGATCTTGACTGTTTTTGCATAGAGCGAATCCCGATTTTTTATGGACATCCGAGCGAGGATCCAGTGAAATTTTTCCAAGAATACGAGGACATCACCCGGACTTTCCCTCTTCTCGGCCTTACGAGAGGTCAAGTGAGGATGCGACTCTTCCATTATGTTCTAAAAGATCGGGCAAGAAAATAGTTAAATTATGCAGAGCCCGACTCTTTGCGAACGTGGGATGAAGTATACGATAAGTTCATGTGGAATTTCTACGCACCTAAGGTAGTATGTGATCGTTGTGGAGGCCGAGGGCATTTGGCGAATACATGCATAGTACCATTTGATGATAAGCCACAAGATCATGTTATCGCCATCCAAGATTATACGAGTTATGCCTCCCCCAACTCGATTCCTTCCTACCCAAGTTGTGAAGACTATAAACCATATGATAAATCTTTGGTGAGGCAAAAAGGTCAAGAATTCGAGAGTATTTGTCAACAAGACAAAATTGTGCAACTAACTATGTCGGAATATGATTTTCCTGAGACTGCAAAGACTGTAGAGGCACTGTGTGATCAAATTGAGGCTTATTTAGCAAAAAGGTCGGACGAGAGAAATAAACTTCCAAGTCAACCAGAGATGCCAATTTTTGTTGTGATTGAGCCCACCTTGGATGTTGACAGTTCGAGCTTTGAAGATCATTTGGGAGATATTTGTAAGGAAGAGGATTTGTGTAAGGAGGAGGTAATGGAAAATTTGGATGAATTTGTTCCTCTTGTACTTGACGATGTCGTGAGTGATAATGATGTAGTGGAGTTGCCATTGGAGAGCCCGGAGGTTGATGAAGTAATGCATTTACTTGAGTTTGCATAGATGAGGAAGATGTGGCACCGACCTCGGAAGATGTGATTGTTGAGCCTCACGTTATGCCACCCGAATCGTTAATGGATTTTAATTTTGAGTTGGTGGACGAACTAATTGAGAAGGATGAAATGGTCGAGTTTAATATTGAGCCACCCAAAGATTCGATGGATATTGAGATGTTGGATGAGTTGTTTGAGGAAATTCCCAAACCCCTATGCCCGAATTTAGTTCCGACTATTTTTGAAGATGTTGAGGGGGATTTTAGCAAAACGAAGGAGACTGGATTGTGTGTTGATGAATTCTTATGTTCGATGGATTTCCGCATATTTTTGAAGATTGTGGATCACCATGTGCCCTAATTAGTTGTTGATATGTTCATGGTGATAGATTATTCACTTTTTAGACCCCCGAAGCGAGTTAATATTTTTGTTCTACGAATTGCTTACCATGCGCGCCTTGGAGGAATACATTGCTTATGCTTACTGTTGGAGAATACTAAGGCGTGGCACGATCGTCACTTGTTTCTGGATTCGGGATAGCACCCTTCATAGATAGCGTCGAGCTTTCGACAATAAACAAGCGCTTCTTGGGAGGCAACCCAAGATATTTTTTTCTCTATCCTTTGTATTTCTTTTTAGTTTATTTCTCTTTTTCTATTTTACATTTGTGTTATGTAACTGAAACAGGAGGAAGTGTTGTTGAGGAAGGATTAATTATTAGAACGAAGAAATCGATATGTTTAACGATGCACGGATCGCATCGATCGACGCCAGCACCAACGCGGCGTCGACGCTTGGCCCGCCCGCGTCGATCGACGCTCTGTTGATGTGTGTTTGAGCGGATTTTGTTCGACCCGACAGCAATCCCGCCTACGATGACTGCTTTCGCGAGTTTTAGATTTTGTTCAAGACATTTTCGTTCACGCGTTTGGAGACGAAAGATGATTGCACAAGCGCTTTTTGGAGTCGCTCGACTATTTTTCAGGGACGTTCCCTTACCCCCTTTCCTCGTTTGAATAATTTTTCTTTATATTTATGGCAATCAGGGGATTGCTGAATTTTTAGAGGGGGGGATGGTTGTGTATGATTTATAATTCAAAAATTGTGCAATTTGAATATTTCTACGTGATTGATCACTATTTCATCACTGAATTGTGTTTGTCTGGCTTGCCTGTCGAAGTTAACTATGTATGATTTGATGTTCTTGTCTTTTGAGCATGAATAAGTGCATGAAATTTCAAAATTACTATTATTATTTATATATTGTAAAATGGTACTTGGACGCAATTGATTTCACAAAACCTTAAAAGCAACGTCTATTCAAAACTTTTCATGCAAAAATCCAGTGAGTAGCCTGAGTGAATATCATCTTTGCATGTGCTTGAATGAGTTCTATTTTGATATCTCTTTGAACATGACTTTAAGGCACAGAAAAAACCCTATTTCCGGCCATATCCATATATATTAGCGACTATAAATTTCGAATGAGCCCTCATAACCAAATAATCCATGCCAATAGCCATGAATGTTTTTGAGTCGACCCCTACAACTCTTTAAAAGCGTGGGGTAGGAGTTTGTGATTTTGATGGTTATTAGAGTTTTGAGAATTTTATTAGCAATTTATTAATTCTTATAATTAAGGATCACCATCCGAAAAAAGAAAAAAAAGTATAAAAGAAAAAAACAAAAATACCCCATAAAAATTATAATAAGGGGAAATAAAAAAGAAAAAGAAGGATGGTGAGTCTAGTTGAATTGTGTTAGTCATTGCCTAAGCGCTTTATTAAGACTTGAGTTTTGTTGTTTATTTTATGAAGCCTAATGTTTAAGAGGAAAGGGTTGTGTTTGAAAAAAAATATATTATGAGCTTCTATATTGTTTAAGTGGTTCCAGCAAAAGTCGGTTTAGAGTTACGAGTTGAGAAATAGCCTAACTATAAAGGTTACGTTATGAGTGTTTAGTGTTGTTTTTCTTTTTAACGAGGTGAAGCAAAGTGCTTCGTGATTAGAATAGTTTGGTGAGTTAGATCATGTTAGATCATGAGTTAGCCACACGACTTATATATTCCACACCCGTCCAAAGAGCCTTACATTACAACCCGAAAAGACCTTTTCCGATTCTTAGTTCGATAACACACTTAATTTGCGATTGAAAAGAGATTGATTTTCCGTGTTTATTTATTGTGCATGTATTTGTACACGTCCTATGTAGCAATGCTTGAGTGCTTTGAGCGTACATCCATATATATTACCTTTTTAGAGGATGCATGAATTTGATTTTAGAGCGACAATGTAATAAGGGAGGTGTGTTTGAAGTTGCGTTGCATGTATCTATATTTTCAATATTAATTATGTAGTACGACACGACTCATTACTTGAGCATATTTTCATTCTTGTAATACTTTGAAACTATCGTTTGTTCGAGGATGAAAAAACTAATTAAGCTTGGGGTAGTTGATTAACACGAATTTGTCTTGATTTTAGTTAGTATTTTATTTAGTTTCTATTGTTGATTTTGATGAAAGTTGGATAGATTGAGCATATTTTCGTAATTTCTTATCTCCAACTTGTTTTATTATATTTTAATTAATCTTATGTTTATTTAGGGTATTTTAAAGTATTTTGGTTTGGACATAGTCAAGAATGGGCGTACGAGTGGAGTTTCAGCGAAAACGGGTCGCGATTTAAAGAATTTGAAGCTGTTGATTATCTATTACGGTTTTATATCTGGAACCATTCTAGTGGCCCTGGCCGGCTGCAATATCTGTAGCGTCGACCAGTTTACGTCGGTCGATGCAAGAACCGATGTTGATCGACGCACTTGCCCACAAAACTCTATGTAGCGTAGATCAGTTTGCGTCGGTCAACGCAATAACCGACGTCAATCGACGCGACGACCCAAAATCGTGATTTTTAGGGTTTCTTACTGCCCAAGACTTTCCACAACTATAAATACACTATGTATTTCGGTTTTTTACATACATTATCATATTTCTAGGGTTTTAAGGCCTCTTAGGGGCTGACAACCCCAACGAGTGCCCTTCGATTTCTTAGTTTCACTTAATAATTCTTAGTTTTAAATTCTTAGACTTTAGATTAATTTAGATTCAAGATTTCTTCACCAAAACGCTGCGAATTTTCTTCGTTATTTAGTAAGTAATTATTTCTTTCGCTCTTTAATTTAGTTGCATATTTTTCATTAGTTTAAATAATAATTATTGCTTCCATGACGAATTGTGCTTTTGATTGCTTTGAGATTGAGATGTTGATTGTGTTTATGATCGTAGGCTAGATCTAATGGGTCTAGAGCCTAGATTCATTGTGAACCATCAATTGGGTTTTCCCAAGAGGTCGTGGAGACGAATCGAAGCTCTAGAACCCTAGTTTTCTTAGAATCATTTTAAAAGTCTTTTAATTAATTAATTCATAGTTAAATTAATCTTAAATCTTAGGTAGTTAATTCTTAGTTTAAATAATCTCTAGTTTTAACTAATTAGGTCATACTTTAAGTAATATTTAGATTTAATTTATTGCTTTTAGTTTAATTAATCTCTAGTTCTTATAACTCTCAAACAAAAAAAACCATGTCCGCGTGTTTAGATTAGTTTTATTTTTATTTTCTTATTCGTTTAATCAAACACAAAATGAACTTTCGAGTCTGGTCTTCCTCGAGAGATCGACTCGGTTCAACTTACCAACCTACATGTGAACTCGTACTCTTGCGAGCGACCTTTTGAATAATTGATAAATATTTATAAAGTAGGAATACAAAAGTTCGGACCAGCCTTTTCCTTCTTCAGGAGGAGAGAGTAGCTGACCGAGCTGTAGTCGTTGAAGATGGGGCCCGCGAAGATGTAGGTGTCGGCCGACTAGACTATTTTTGCGTGTTTTATTCCCACCACTCGGAGCCATAGAGTCCTCTCGAGGCACAGCTGTTTTGGGTCCTAAAACTGCATATGCAGATTTCAAAACCAAGAAATCATCGACATCCTTTCATCATCGCTCCCAATCCAGATGTAGCAATGCATGCGCCTATGTGGTGGACAACCATTGGCCAATTGTAATTTTCTTGGAAGATGCAATTTCAGGTCGTCTCCGTTTTGTCTCACGACATCCTCTCTTTTAACTGAGCAAGAAAATTTAGTATTCAGATAACGGTTAGCATAATATATATTTTAAGGAATATATAATCATGAATTGAGAAAATACAGCTAAAATTAGCAAGTGATTCGATTATTACCGTAATTGGTCCCTGGTGAGCTGCTGGCGAATTCGGGGCTTTTGGGTTCAGCAATATTTTCCAAATAATAATTTCGAGGTCCTTCATCTCTAATGATAGGCCCTGCACCGCCTTTGTCCTCATGAGGCATCTCCTAGAAATAGAAATTACTATGTATGAACATGAATCTTGTGAATATATATCAAGGACTTGTATCTATATATATTCTAAAATCGAAAAAATGATGTAACATTTTTCAAGTCATATCGTCTATAATGCAAGTTTTTGAGCACTTTGTTTAAAAATTAATGCATTCTTACTTGTCAGCTCATTTGTCATACTCTCTCCGTCCCAAAATGATAGTCTTGCGGTTGATTTCACAAAGATTAAGAAATGAGTAGTTTATATAGTTAAGTCATTGGTTTAGTTAGTGTTTTGAAATTATACCCTTCTTGGATTTATTAATGTCTATTAATGCTTATGGACTTCAGTGTTGGAATTAGTATATTTGTTATTATACTAGTAAGATTTTACTTTATAATCATCAATTATCAATTTACCGTGTAGAAAACTAGTATTTCAAGAATATTAATTAAGGGTATGTGTGGAAATGAAAACTTAATGATATGTTAAATATGGTAACTGGACTATTTTTGTGGGACAGACGAAAATGGAATACTGGACTAACTTTGTGGGATAGAGGGAGTACAAATTAGCAAATATTAAGATTCTCTTTTAATTCAAAATTAAATTTAAAAACTCTCGAATTAATGTTATTAATAAAGGAACCAACTCTTGAAGGAGATGATTAATGTCAAATCCTATTTCCAAGTCATCACAATACAAAAGACAGCATCCTCAAATAATTCAACAAAATCCAACAAATTTAGTAACATTTTCATCGGTTGTTATTTACAGATTTCAGTTGAGATCTTCAAATTTGTTCCTTAATAAGAGCATAAGCTATCAACAAGTTAAAATAAATCGAAAAAGCTCATTGGATTAATATTTAAAAAAAAAAGCTACAAGCCAAACCAAATGAAGCACTTCTTGACAAGACTATATCATCCCTTCATAAGAATAAGTATATACTTTTTCTTTTTCTTTCTTTTGCGTTTTATATTTTTTTTCTTGGAGCAATGTATAATAATCATAGCACATCAAAGAGAAAAATATAAACAAAACTAGTGCACTAAAAATCGTACCACTTGGTCTTCTTCTTCATTTACATCCCGAAGCATAGCGTCAATAAGTATCTTATATAAATATTCCTCGATGAAAGGCCATCCATCATCTCCTCCATATACCTTATTTTCACAACATATTATGCAGCTCAGTTAACGAATTACATTTTTCTCATTCTCATATGAGTTTATCATTACAGTGTTGAACAGGGGGAACCCAATAAGACTACTGGTTAATATATTCAAATTAACTATAATACAATTTAAACTTTACTATCTTGGTCCAATTTACTCAACTGGAGTCTATTCCAATAAATTTTTTATTCAAGAAAGTCAAATCTACTCAGATTATTAGTCTATGCTAGTAAGCTACTGCTTGAATCTGTCAAGGCAAAGTTAATAACTCAAAACACTTTACAGAACAACCAAGAAAATCTATCTTGATTTCAATTTCTTCAAGACTAACAAAATTAATCGTCACACGAAATACTATATATTCCCCCGTGTTTTCACTCTGTTTCAATTAACCATAACTGATGAAGAATGGGGCCCCAAATTTTAAAAAACAAAAATGATAAAATGTTTACCTTGAGAAGTTGTTTGACATGTTTCTTAATTTTGTCCACCGTAAGGCCAAATGGAACCATGGCATCCACCGTAGCGTATTATCAGTAGAAAACTGCACAAGACACCTTTTTGTTACTTTCATTTCATTACCTATTCAAAGCCATGATAGATTGTAACATTGAGGATGATCTTTAGTCTTTAGTTTCAACTTCTCCACCATTGTAGTAGAAACTATATTTTCACAACTTCCTTCATCAATAATCTCATTACAAACCTTGCCATGCAAAGTGCACTTGTGTGGAATATATTATTAGGAAGCCACGAGTCATCCTCCACGAAATTGGCATTGAGAGTAAGTTGTACCACTAACGATTCTCCATAATTTTCATAAGTAATATCCACCTCATCATTGGATTCATCATAGGTAGGTGTTACCTCAGAAGGTTCCTCCCCAGCTTCTTCTTCGATAAGAGTGATAATCTTGCAGTTTGGACATTCCGCAGAAAAGTGTTTAAAACCCTTGGATTTGAAACATGACTTTTGGTTGTTCGGGCCCCTTGGTTTCATAACACCAATATTATTTTCCTTAGCTACTCCCGTATTTTGTTTTTCAATATTTTTTGTTGTCGTGCTCCTGATAGTAGTTGGAATCCCCGGTTAGAATCACCACCACTTGGAGAAAATTGACCACCAAACTGCTTTGATTCTTTTTGCTATTTTTCGACTTTGAGAGCCAACATATAAATGTAATTATAAGTCTAGTATGGTTGAAATTGGACAACACTCAATCTCATATCTAATTCCTCTAAGAAGACAAGCAATAATTTGCTCATCCGACTCCAAAACATCACATCTCATCATGAGATTCTCAAATTTAGCCATATAATTTTCTATGAATAAACCTCTTGCTTGATTTTATGGTATTTAAAAAATAACTCTTGTCAATAATTATTCGGCAAAAAATTTCTTCGTAGTTCCTTCTTTATATTGTCCAATGTTCAGATTTTTTGCTTGCCATCACGAGCATGTTGCTTTTTTAGGCTTTCCCACCAAATAGATGCATATTCTTCAACTTGATAGCAACAAGCTTCACTTTTTAACTCTTCTAGAATCTCTTTATATCCAAATATCCTCTCAACGGAGTTGAGCCAATCAATTAATTCATTAGGATCATTTCATCCATCAAAATTTGGAATATCAACTTCGAAATCAAAAAAGATTCCTCATGAACATTGTTCCTTCGGAGTCTTTGATGGTCTTGATACCGAAAAAATCAAGAGAAGTAGAAGGTATCACTAGACATCCCTCAAAACTCACAACTCTAAGAATTCACCAAAACAGTTTGGAGAAAGATACTAGAAGACAAATCATCTAAATAAGCTTCAAAGCTCAAAATTTATTTTTTATTTTGAAATTGGTTGCTGGAAACAATACAATAAAACACCTTTTATAAGGAAGGCTTAGAACAACCCTCCAATATGAGTCCAAAGTTATAAATAAGATATTATATTTTCTAAGGTCTAGAATAATGGAAAGGTGAGTCTAATAAAAATAAATAAAAATAATCTTGGTTAAGATTATTTATTTATCAACTGCAAAGGTGCATGAATGAGTAAGTTTATGAAAATACACCAAGAGTTGTTCAACCTTCCAAATCCCCGTAGGAAACCACTACACTGCCACACTTCAGTTAAATGGTCATAACTCACTTTAGGATTATTAATTTTGATATCCGATTTTTTTTTTTTTTTTTTGAAACTAGATTCATAGGACTTTCGAATGGTATAAAGTTTGAAATTTAATTCGATACCATTAAAAGCAATTAAATCTTCAAAGTTGACAAACATGCTAGAACTTTTCGGTCTGTGCAATAGGTTACACTTGATGGTTCATGAAAATAGGTGGTCCATTTAGTGAGGTTGCATCAACTTTACTATCAATGGATTCGATTACTAGTGACTTCTTGTTTTACAACTCACATCTTTCGCCAAATGACTCGATGTCACTCGTTTCAAAGATTGTGCCAGTTGATGCGACCAGAAGTTTGGCTCACTAAGAAAGAGATCGGAGCGTGTCGAAATAGTTTCCTCGAACCACGATCAACCTGCACAAAACTCAAGTCGGACAGCCCCTGCGTAGGCCTTACGATACTTAAGTCAGTAACCTTGTAAATTTGATGAAAGAATTTCCGCCTCCTAAACGTAATCAATCTCAAAAATTACGATCTCAAAAATTAGGAAATCATCTCATTTTTGGATTCTTACTCTCTTAATTTACTATGATAACCATATATTCATAATAACTTGGAATCATCTACCATGTTACCAACTTGCCGAGGCCCCAATATTAACCATAATACTATATTACATATGTATCGAAATTTATAACTTTCTACTATATTCACCTTATTATCGGTCCATTATAGCGTAGCCCAATTTTTTTATACGACCTATTATTAATCAGGTGGGCCACTAAAAACCATGTGATCATAACCTAGTACTCAAAATCTCTTAAAACTTTTTTTTTATCCCCATTTAACTTACCTATATTTTAGCTTTCGTAATATGCATGGGCGAGTAGTTAATATTGATGTCATATCTTATTCAAATTCTATTTACAATCAGACGAGTAATTAACTAATGAGTTGCATAATACATAGATCGTATTGATATTTCAGTTGGAAAATAAAAAAAGATTTGTGTGGAACATCATGGATTATAGAATGTGAGAGTAGGATGAGGAACTTGTGGCCCATTAGTTAGTTATTTTCAAGGCCCGATTGGTGGATAGGTCTGGAAACACCTTGACCCATTTCATTTGTCAAGCATCCGTAATGAAGTATGATAGGCAGGAAGCATATGAGGAACTTGTGCCCATAAATGGCCCATTAGTTAGTTATTTTGCAAGGCCCTATTCGTTGATAGGTCTGGAAACACCTCGACCCACTTCATTAGCCAAGCATCCGTAACGAAGTATGATAGGTTTGCATCTGCGTTCATATCTCGGGATCTGGCACCCATTTCAAGTTCATATCTCATTTTTTTCGCAACAGGGAATTCTGTTAGATTAAAATAATCATAGCGAAAACAATCATTATAATCGAGAAACCATCATATTGAATTATTAAGAATCATAAGTTAGTTAACGGAAGCGGGTTTGATCTTTTAGGGCAATACGTATCCAATCCTTTTAGAGAATCCTTAAACTTTCTGACGATGGGATGCAGAATAGATTGATAATATGATTATCTTGATGATACATATGACCTAGGGACCATAACCCTTATATACTTGAGTTATTAGGTTTTACCTATTTTAGCCCATCATCAAAATAGATAGTCCACTGAGTATCTACACATTAAAGGCCCACACCCTACTAAAATACATTAAGCCCAATACCTTAAACTTTATTTGATCACTTTTAATTAGGCTTCCTTATTTGACAGTCCACACAATATATAATTATTTCACATATAAGCCCAATGTTGGATTAAAGATCCAACAATCTCCCACTTGGGCTATATGTGTAACCTTATAATTATACATTGTAAGAATATAACCGTACGAGCTCAACTTTGCTGTCATAACCAAAATGTATTTATATCCAATCCGATCCATCAGCCATATCAACATAGGATCAAAGTGGCCTTCATTACATTTATCGTAACTCGACCCATTAATGGTCACATATGTCAATACAACTGAATGACATGGATCATGATGTGGATGTGTAGCATGGAAATTTCATGTATTGTGATCGTAACATGCTTATTTCCAACTGGTCCACCTTAAAACCTTAGTGAGATCAACCATATACTAAAATCAAAGTGTGAATCAACCAAATAACTTTAATTTCTGTAGAAAATAAACTTAAAATATCCTTAAACTGAAGTAACTGAAAATATGTCTATAAAAGAGAACATTATAATCACAAAACTCCCACCGAAACTAAATATCCTCAATAGATTTGACACCCATACTAGCAGTATGCTCATGAAACATTTTGGGTGGCAATCCCTTTGTAAGCGGATCCGCAATCATTGAGTTTGTACCAATATGTTCAATAGACAATTGTTCACTTTGAATTCTTTCTTTAACAACTAGAAACTTGATGTCTATATGCTTAGATTTCGTCGAGCTTCTATTGTTATTGGAATACAAGACTGTCAATTTATTGTCACAAAATAACTTAAGTGGCTTTTCAATGCCATCCACTATACGCAGCCCTGTGACAAAGTTTCGCAGCCATACTCCGTGGTTAGATGCCTCATAACATGCTATAAATTCTGCTGTCATGATAGAGAAGGCTATAATATAATAGATTGTTTAGCACTCCTCCAGCCAGCAAGAATACATAGCCTGACTTAGATTTTATACTATCTCGGCATCCAGCATGATCGGAGTCAGTATATCCTGCGATCTCAATCCGATCTGACCTCCGATATGTGAGCATGTAACCTTTTGTTTTTAGCAAGTACCTCAACACCCGTTTGGCTGCCTTCCAATGGTCTAGTCCTGGCTTGCTCAAATATCTACCCAGCATCCCAATTATGAACGCAATATCCGGACGCGTACATACTTGAGCAAACATTAGACTCTCTACTGCCGAAGCGTAAGGAATCTTCTGCATTTCTTTTTCCTCTAATTTATTCTTAGGGTACTGTTTGAGACTAAATTTGTCTCCCTTAGCCACAGGGTTATCTCCTGGTTTACAGTCCTGCATGCCATACCTTTTAAGAACCTTTTCAATATAGCTCTTTTGTGATAATCCCAAAGTACCCTGAGAACGATCTCGGTGTATTTCTATACCTAACACAAAAGAGGCGTCACCAAGATCTTTCATCTCAAAATTCTTACTTAGAAATCTCTTGGTGTCGTGCAATAATCCTATATCATTGCTGGCAAGTAAAATGTCATCGACATACAAAACCAGAAATATGTATTTGCTCCCACAGAACTTATGGTATACACAATCATCGGCCAAATTCATCTCAAAACCAAACGAGATGATCACTAGATGAAACTTGAAACACCATTGTCTAGATGCCTGCTTGAGCCCATAGATGGATTTCTTAAGTTTGCAAACCATATTCTTTGAATCTCCCGAAACAAAGTTTTCAGGTTGCACCATATAAATCGTCTCATCAATGTCTCCATTAAGAAACGCTGTCTTTACATCCATCTGATGCAACTCAAGATCAAAATGTGCCACTAATGCCATTATAATCCTGAAAGAGTCTTTCGAAGAAACGGGAGAGAAAGTCTCTTTATAATCGATGCCTTCTTTCTGTGTAAATCCATTTGCAACAAGACGTGCTTTATATCTTTCCACATTGCCTCTTGAATCCCTCTTGGTCTTAAATATTCATTTGCAACCAATGGGTTTCGCACCTTCTGGAAATGGGACGAGTTCCCATACGTCATTGTTACTCATGGACTTAATCTCCTCATTCGTGGCATCTATCCACTTTTGAGAATTTGAGCTTTCAATGGCTTGGTGGAAGTTGACAGGATCATCTTCCATTACTCCAATGTCAGTCTCATTTTCTTGGAGAAATGCAATGTAATCATTTGCAATTGCACTTCTTCTTTCTCTAGTAGATCTCCTTAATGGCATAGGTTCTTGAGATTGTAGGGTTTGTTGATTCGGAATTTGTAGAACGGGAGGTTCTCCGATATTGTCTTGATTTGTATCTTGAAAGAGTTAGGAAAAAAATCCTGATCAATGCCAACAACACCCATGGGAATATCTACATATTCCTCTTCAAAGACAAAATCGTTAACTTTATCTCCCCCCGCAAACTCAACATCCTCAAAGAATCGGGCATTTTCCATCTCAAAAATAGTTTTAATTGTGGGATCATAAAACTTGTACCCTATGGATCTTTTAGATATCCAACAAAATAACAACTAACTGTTCTTGTGTCCAGTTTCTTTTCATTAGGCCTATAAGGCCTAGCCTTAGTTGGACACCCCCAAACATGCAAGTGCTTTAGTTGGAACTCTTGTTAAGGATATATGCTGCAGTCTTAAGTGCTTCGTTAGACACAAGTTTTTAAATTCTCCGTTTGGAGATATGACCCAATCTCTTGTGCCATAACGTAGCTGAATTCTCATTGGTTAATTTTCTTTTCACACCTCGTGTGTGTAGATGCAGAGATTCATTAAATGAAACAATAATATCTAGTGAATAAAGATTATCGTAACTTGATAAAGAACCAGAACCAACCAATTTTGAATCATGAGACATACTAAATTTTCCACTTCCAAATGAACAAGAATAACCAAATTTGTCCAAAATAAAAATAAAAATCAAATTTCGTCTAAATGACGGAACATCAAATGTCTCATCAAGATCCAAGTAATATCCAGTCTTTAATAATAATCTAAATTTTCCTATTGCTTCAACTTCAACTGTCTTTCCATCGCCCACATAGATGTATCTTTCACCATCATTTGGATTTCGACAATGGAGGTAACCCTGCATAGACACACTGATGTGAGTTGTTGCACCGGAATCTGTCCACCATGTGTGTCTAGGAACCGAAGTTAAATTAACCTTAGAACAAACCAAATGAAGAAGCATACCTTTCTTAGCACGCCAAGCGTAATAGTTGGTACACTCTTTCTTCCTATGTCCTTCACCTCCGCAGAAGAAACAACCCTTACCAGTACCAGAACCGGTACCGTCTTTTGCACTAAGTGCCTTTTGTTGTTTCATTTGTGGTGTTGTGTGTGCAGCTTCCTTATCATTCTTTCGCTTTAATCCCTTACCCTTAAATTTGAAAGTTGAGGCAAAATTAGCACTTTCAGTCTTGTCTTGTTTCAACCTTTCCTCTTCTTGGACACAGTGTGAGATGAGCTCATTCAGAGACCAAGTCTCTTTTTGACAATTATAACTCACCTTAAACTGATTGAAATGTCCCGGAAGAGATATTAAAACCAAATGCACTAGCAAGTCCTCAGAAAGTTCAAGCTTAAGTGCTCTCAATTTTGAAACAATATGAGACATTTCCATAATGTATTCCCTAATATTGCCTTTACTTCCATACCTCATTGAGATCAGGTTTGTCAATAGCGTACCAATTTCAGCCTTTTCATTCTTAACGAACCTTTTCTCAATATCAGCAAGGAATTCTTTAGCTGTATTGATTTTCTCAGACATAGTGCCCCTAAAAGCTTCTGGAATGGCTTTCTTCATGATCATCATACACATGCGATTCGATTTCTCCCACATTTCCATATCCCTCTTTTCATCTGTAGTACTTTTATCCGTAAGAGGTGGTGGAGAATCAGCCTTTATCGCAAAGTCGAGATCCATGACTCCGAGAACTATTTAAAAGATTCTCTTGCCATAACTTGAAGTTTGTACCATTTAGCATAAGAATAGAGTTGATGCTCGCATTAATATTAGCAAGAGTAGATATAACTGAGTTTTGAAAAAAATAAACTTATCATGCTCATCTAAACTTAGAATCCAAATAATAAATTCAAATAAAAGGTAAATCCCATCTCAAGATATCGACACTCCATCAAAGTCTCATCTTTTAACAAGAAATTGACTTGTAATTGACATCTTGACGCAGTAATCAAACATTGATAATAAGAACATATCAAACAATGAGTCTTCCTTTTGGTCGAGTCATTGCCCATATGCAAAACCAAATAATCATCACACGTTTACTACTGCAATTGCACATATAATTATGATGAACACGGATCTTCCTTTTGGTCGATGAATATTCACATAGATTAAATTCTTAAATCTCAAAATTTACTAATCATTCAAATTGGCCCAAAATTTAAAAGATTTTTAGTGAAAATATAATTTTTTTTTTCAAAATTTTCTGCATAGCCAAACAGCCCCTTAACAATTTTCTGAATTTTTAGGGGTCTTTCTGTAATTCTTTGAAAAATTTCTGCATAGCCAAACAGCCCTTTAATAATTTTCTGAATTTTTAGGGTCTTTTCTGTAATTCTTTGAAAAATTTCTGCATAGCCAAACAGTTCCTTAATAATTTTTTGAATTTTTAGGGTTTTTTCTGTAATTTTCGAAAATTTTCTGCATAGCCAAACAGCTCCTTAATAATTTTCTGAATTTTTAAGGTCTTTTCTGCAATTCTCGGAAATTTTAATAATTACAGAAATGCCATTCTGGACTTAAAATAATTTTCTGACAGTTTTAGGGGTCTGAACGAAATTTCAGAAAGTTCATGGGCAGTCTAACAGTTTTCCAAAAATTTAAGGTAAACCCGTAATTTTCACAAATCTCTAAAATTTTAATTAGGCCCAAAAGTATGTCAAATTCTCAAAATTTTACCCAAGCCCAAAATCAAATTTAGGGCTTTCGATTCGATCCTCGTCGGTAAAAAACGAACCGCACCACTCTGCAAGCCCGTAACGAGCCGAACCTTTTGGCAATAAAAGCCCGCCGGAAAAATTCGCCGGAGCGGCCGGAATTTGGTCCAAAAAGCTCCGAAGTTGACCGCCAAAAATGGCCGATCGCCGCCTGTCCTCAGCCGCCGTGAAGCCCGCCGTCTCTACGCCGGCAGACATCGCCTGGAGGTGGTCGTCCGCCGGAGTTGTCCAGGAGGTGTCCCATCGGAGGCGGTGTGTTGCCGGCGAGAGTTTGCACAGGAGCAGGTGCTCCTTTTCCCCGTTTTTAACTTTCAGTTTTTTTTTTTTTTTTTAAATCTTAATCTTAATTAGTGGCCCTTAATTCACTTAATTAAGAATAAAATACAAAATCCAATCAGAAGACAATGTACGAAGGCGAGGCAGAAGTATATGCATATGAATCCATATAATCCCAATTCCCAATTCCCAATTCCCAATTCCAGTAATCAGTTTTGCGGGTTTATTAAATAAATATAGTATTTTTTATTGAAAGTTGAGAAAATATTAAAAAAAAAAATTCAAAAAATAGGTCGGTACGCCACTTGGAGTGACGTCCCGCTCACATTCTAAAAAGTATAAATAAGAACAGTTCTAGAATTTGAGCGGGACGCCACTCCCGGACCTAAAGGACATTTTAGCAGGTATAATTAAACAGCCGTTCTATAAACAATTACTTGACATTTTCTCAAAATCAATCATTTTCTCATTTACAAATAAAAGCAATTTTATTAAATAAATAATTAAAAACTAAACAAGAAACGAGTAAATTTAAATTTTTAAATAATTAATAATTTCTCAAAAAATAAATAAATTAAAATTTTTTTCACATAATTAATAATTTCATATAAATTTAATTTTTCACATAATTAAAAATTTTACACAAAATAAATCAATTAACAAATTTAATTATTCACATAATTAATAATTTCATCACAAATCAATACATTTAAGTTTTACAACCAATTAAAAATTGAAATTAACAAAAACATAAAATTCACAAACATATAAATTATTAATTATGTGAATAATTAAATTTGTTAATATGTAAATTGATTTATTTTATGTAAAACTCTTAATTATGTGAAAAATTAAATTTATATGAAATTATTAATTATGTGAATAAATTCTTAATTTATTTTTTGTGAGTAATCATTAATTATGTGAAAATTCAAATTTATTCGTTTCTTGTTTAGTTGTTAATTATTTAATAAAATTGATTTAATTTGTAAATGAAAAAATTATTAATTTTGTGAAAATGTCAATTATTATTTTTTCAATTAATCTTGTGATGAAATTATTAATTATGTGAATAATTAAATTTATTAATTGATTTATTTTGTGTAAACTCTTAATTATGTGAAAAATCAAATTTATATGAAATTATTAATTATGTGAAAAAAGTCTTAATTTATTTATTTTGTGAGAAATTATTAATTATTTGAAAATTCGAATTTACTCGTTTATTGTTTAGTTTTTAATTATTTATTTAATAAAATTGCTTTTATTTGTAAATGAGAAAATTATTGATTTGGAGAAAATGTCGAGTAATTATTTCTAGAAAGGTTGTTTAATTATACTTTCTAAAAATGTCCTTTAGGTCCGGGACGCCACTTGGAGTGGCGTCCGCTCACATTCTAG
Organism: Phtheirospermum japonicum; assembly: GCA_014905375.1. Classification (NCBI taxonomy): domain Eukaryota; kingdom Viridiplantae; phylum Streptophyta; class Magnoliopsida; order Lamiales; family Orobanchaceae; genus Phtheirospermum; species Phtheirospermum japonicum. The sequence continues at coordinate 194,338 of BMAC01000708.1, forward strand.
AACGGTTCTTATTTATACCTTCTAGAATGTGAGCGGGACGCCACTCCAAGTGGCGTACCGACCTATGTTTTCAATTTTTTTTTTTTTGCTAGTATTTTCTCAACTTTCAATAAAAAATACTATATTTATTTAATAAACCCCAATTTTGCAATTTTTTTTTTAATTAAAAACTGAATGTCCCCTTTTGTTTAATTGAAAAGTCAACGCAATTTCATAAATCAAAATACCGAATCACACACAGAGAAGCTGAATCCTTATGCAAGTCCCAAACAATTAAATTCAAGTCCTAATCCATATAAAACATGCGATTTAATTCGAATAAAGATCATAATTAAATCCATAAAAAATACGCAAACATAATTCACAAATCCAATATCAATCTCAAAATAATTTGATTCTCAATAACCCAATATGATTGGCTCTGATACCACTTGTTAGATTAAAATAATCATAGCGAAAACTATCGCTATAACCGAGAAACCATCATATTGAATTATTAAGGATTATAAGTTAGTTAACGGAAGCGTACCTGAATCCATAAGCGATTGGATTTGGGGTTTGATCTTCTAGGGCAATACGTATCCAATCCTTTTAAAGAATCCTTAAACTTTCTCTATATGTCTCTTCTGACGATGGGATGCAGAATAAATTGATAATATGATTATCTTGATGATACGTATGACCTAGGGACCATAACCCTTATATACTTGAGTTATTAGGGTTTACCTATTTTAGCCCATCATCAAAATAGATAGCCCACTGAGTATCTTCACATTAAAGGCCCACACCCTACTAAAATACATTAAACCCAATACCTTAAACTTTATTTGATCACTTTTAATTAGGCTTCCTTATTTGACAGTCCACACAATATATAATACTAAAATACATTAAACCCAATACCTTAAACTTTATTTGATCACTTTTAATTAGGCTTCCTTATTGACAGTCTACACAATATATAATTATTTCACATATAAGCCCAATGTTGGATTAAGTATCCAACAAATTCACCAAAAGAGACTGGGCGTATTGTATGTACCAATTGCCATTTGGCTAGTAAGCTCTTAGATATTGAGGTTCCACAAGCAGTACTTCCTGATACTGTATTTGAAGCGAGGCCTCCGACACGTAACAAATATTTTTTATAAAGTCAATCTATCTGTATTGATGCGACCGAAAAAGTTGGTTCACTAAAAAAAGAGAGTAATTTTGAATTTCGTGTTCAGCGACCTGCTAGACCTTCATAAAACTCCTGGCGACCTTATCGACATACAAAATAAAACCCAAGCCAGACAGCTCCGACGTAGACCCTCCGATACTTAAGTCAGTTTTCGTTTAATAATGATGTGCGAGTGCGAGAGCTCAAAAAGTAGGATAAAATCAACTTAAAGTAGAGATGAGGTCTGTGTACTCTTTGAATAGACAAGAGATGCGTTCCCAATCCAGGGTTCCTGTCTTCTATATAAGAGCTCGACTCTCTATTTCCCCATAAGATCCGTAAAGAAGAGCTCCATGATACATGGAAAATGAAGGAATTATTCCACATAAAATTGTGAGTTTTGAGAATTGAAATTGAAGTTATGAAATAAGGGTTTGAATCCCCTATTTATAAGATTATTTAGACTTGTCCACCAACTAATATGATTCCTCCATAAGATGGGATTAAATCTCCTAATTGTACTCAATCTCCATAATTAAGAAATATTCTCATATTGGGATTCTTAGTTTCCATAAATCCATAATAACCATAAAACTTTATTACCATATACGATGAGACCTAGAACCTTCTACCTCTGTCGCTACTTTCTTACCATACATAGTCGAGTCGATTTTTGATGTCCTATCAGCTAATCCCCCATATTCTAGTTGATTGAGGTATGAAATCAGGTAGAATATATAAAAATGAAGATATTATTTATCCGATCTAAAAGAGGTCATCCAAACCATAAACCATTTATCCGACCTAAAATAGGTCAGCCAAAAAATAATTTCATACACTAACCATAAACCATAACCCTGAAATATTACTTAAGTATCGCCTTATAACCATAAACTTGTTAACCATGAAACCATCCATCTATAAACCATGACCATAAACCATCGTCGACCTATTGAAAGTGTCACCCCATAACCACAAAACCATATCCATAAATCATGACCATAAACCATCGCCGACCTATTGAAAGCGTCAACCCATAACCATAAAACCATATTCATAAATCATCGCCGACCTAATGAAAGCATCAGCCCATAACATCCATAACCATACCATCACCGACCTAAACAAGCGTCGGGCCATACCATATACACAACCATACCATCTCCGACCTAAAAGAGCGTCGGGCCATACCATCTCCATAACCATATCATCTCATCGATTAATACGACGTAAACCAAACTTGCGACTAGACCTTAACCATTTAAAACAAACCAAATAAGTTTTATCAAATCAAGTACACCCTAATAAACCAATTCATGTAAACTAAGCAAATTATATAAAATCAAATAATCCATATTAAATATACCAGATAACCATATAACCAAATAAAATCATATATTGTTCTATGTAATGAGGTCGTAGATAAGGTCGCAAGAATAAAGGCGAGGTCACAGACTAAGATCGTTGTTGACATAAAGCGGGGTCGGGAGAATAAAGCTGAGGTCGCAGCATGGACAATGTGGTGTACGTATCTGTTTCCTTATATTGTTTGGTAGTTGGCAAAATAACGTCGTTTTTCCATTAAAAAGAAATAATGTCGTTTTAGTATAGTACGCAGAAGTTAATTGTTCAATCCACGCTTATAAAATGGGCGCGAGTTTGGTCGTAAACAAAATAATAAGAATTTACAGAGCTTTTGCTCCAGATAAATTCGCATTATCAATTCATTCATAATCAAATAAAATCACATGAACCAGTTAAACCATTTTAAATAATACTAAACCATATAAATCACCCAATCCCCCATGTTCTAGCTGATTAAAATAAAAAATCAACTAAGTTAGATAAAGGTGACAAATAATCTTCATTTTTACGATATTTAAACGAACATACCTGATCCGTATTCATATTTATGTCAAAGGAAAAATTGTACATCCCCTTTAATATCCAAAGACGCGACCTCTTTATTCTCAGGAACAAGATTCCATGAGCACATCTCCTTGAATATTTGGACACGCGACCTAATCGCATTTGGTTAAATTGATCATCCCCGAGTTAGATTTAAGGCAGCATATAAATTAACCCTTCAGAATTAAAATTAATACGAACTAGGTAGGTAAACCTGCACTCAATCCATCAGTATGCGGTCATAAAAAATAATCGATAAGTATCATGCGAGCGTCGCAAATGTTACTCGCGGAAATAATTATTAAATTAACTAGAAATCCTTTATTATTAATAAATAGATAATATGAAATTATTAAATCTCCGTTCAAGACGTTATTCCCCCGTATTGTCCGTATAAGTAGATCCCAGAGTGAATTTTATAATTTCTAATTTTGAAATTGTAATTATAGAGAAGTTGAAGTCTAATCCTTATCCACAATCTGTCGACCAATATTTTCATGAAATATGGATACTCAAACCCCAATAAAACCACATAGAACTAAGAAAAAATATTACTCATTATATCGAAATTATAAGTCCAAAGAAATAAATCCGCCTTTGCTTTGTGAATTTTCCACCTGTATTAAACATAATTAAATATTAAGAGATATCCCTCTTTCAACAGGTTCTAAATTCTAAAACTAAGCACATACGTAAACTTATCTTCTAAAATTAATCATGTGTTGGGATAAACTCTTATTCATGTAGCCATATATTAATTGTGACCCGCACAATTAATAGACTCCACAACATATCAATTATCACAAAATATGTCCCTTTTTAACATCCTTCGTACAAATTGCAAATAACTAAAAATTATGTTATCACGCCATTAAGATGAAAAGATAAATTCTTAATAAATTATGAGAAACTCAAATCTTTATTAGACCTTAAACTAAAACCCTTCTCCTTGTCGTATTTAATCTGGGCATGCCAGATAATAACCTAATTACTTAGGGCTGTAATTTATATGGTTTCACATTTGGCAAGTAATAAAAATTAGCAAACTCATAGCAATTAATTTCTCGGCACATGCCAGCCTAATCATTGAAAAAAATCGCAATCATTTAACCACATATATGCATGACCTTATTAATCGCCAATTATATCTCCCGATTTATATAAAGAAGGATAAATATGCCCCATTAATAATTCCACAGACGATAATAATCGGTATGCATGTTTATGTAAATTCTCAATTATGATACGCAAACACACCATTAATCTTCAAAAATCATAGAGAATTAAGACTTATCTGTGAGGTTTCATGAACGATTAAATTGTGTATTTTCACGTCTGTCGCTCAAGGACTTGATGTCCCTCGTATCCCACAGACGACGCTATTTGATGTGACCAAAAAGATTAGTTTACCAAAAAAAGAGAGTGATAACTTGAATTTCGTGTTCAGCGACCTGATAGACCTCCAGAAAGCTCTTGTTGACCTTATCGACCTGCAAAACAAAACCCAAGGCGGACAGCTCCTGCGTAGGCCCTCCGATGCTTAAGTCAGTTTTCGTTTAATAATGATATGCGAGTGCGAGAGCTCAATAAGTATGATAAAATCAACTTAGAGTAGAAGTGAGGTATGTGTCCTCTTTGTATAGACAAGAGACATATTCCCAATCTAAGGTTCCCACTCTCCTGTATAAGAGCTCACCTCTCTATTTCTCCATTAATCCATAAAGAAGAGTTCCATGATCCATGATAATCCAAGATTAAGGAATTATTTCACATAAAATTGTGAGTTCTATGGTACATGAGTATTGAAGTTTAAGTTATGAAATAAGGGCCTGAATCCCCTGTTTATAAGATTATTTAAACTTGTCCACCAACTAATAGGATTCTTCCGTAAGATGGGATTAATTCTCCTAATTGTACCAAATCTCCATAATTAGGAATTATTCTCATATTAATACCTATAAAACTTTTTTATCATATACGCCGGGACCTAAAACCTTCTACCTCTTTCGTTACTTTCTTACCATATATAGTCAAGTCGAATTTTAATATCGTATTATGTATGATATTATTTAATTATCGGACATGTGGGCAGGTGATACAAATACAAGGTGTGAGTTTGAGTGGATAATGTTATTGATATTATATTCTCTGGCACTCATTGGCAAAAAATCAGAAATATTTGCATCTAATTTTGTTTTTTACACACTCCGTACACAAAAATAGGTATGTATGTACTAGATTAAGTAGACAAAGAAAAAATAATTAGGATTGTAAAATTTTTACTATCTTCTTATTTTATCATTAACCTTTTAGTATTTCAATAAATAAATTAAATCAAAGGAAATTTATAGAAAAATTAAACAATCCTATATTTTGTAAACGCAAGAAATGGAAATGATGCGTATATATATTAGAAAGGGAATTGTATAGGGGTTGATAAGTCCAAAAAGTTGGGTTACCAAATATAAGGGGTACTAACCTCAAAGAGAGATTAGCGACCTGAAATTGTTTACGAATTTGTCACAGCGATCTGCTAAACCTTCCGCGAATCTCCTGACGACCTAACTGGTCCTGTAAAACAGCGCCTCAGACGGGCCGAATCTCGAGCCCGTTAAGGCCCTCCGACGCTTAAGTTAATAAGCGAAATCAACACTCAATACTTCTCTTCAATAAATAATAATATAATAAAGCGATATTGACTTAGAAAAATAATGAGAGGCATACGCCTCCTTTTATAGAGATAGGGGAAGTGCCCCTCAATCTAGGGTTACTTTCTATAACCGTAGTTCCATTCATATCACAACTCTACAACCGACTCAAAATTGGGACTCTCCCCACATGTTAAGTTCCCATACATAACAAATCTCTTTAACACAACAGGCCTGTGCCCTTTATATAGCCCACCGAAAACCACATAAACTACTCACTTTAAGCCCACAGGCTTAATCATTCATAAAGCCCACAAACGAGCTCAAGTACACAGCTCAAACCATAAGAGATCACGACCCTATATGAGAACTCCTCCCCATACTACAGGTCACTACTCTACACATGCCAGCTCGTTCACTTCATAAAGACACAATACAGCTCGCTCATCTCCCAGGAGGAACACCCTCTCCCAGAAATGAGGTCGCTTACCACAAATAACCTCATACATCAAATAATATCATATATGGACATTTTGGTCCGTATCAGCTAGTCCATCATGTTTTAGCTGATTAAGGCACGAAATCAGGTAAGACATGTATAAACAGAATCTAAGGGCACAATAACCAACAATCACACATAAACACATAAATTACTACTTCACTTTACCAACCCATACTTCAAAATCACGAATCGAGCTATAAAACTCATCTTACCACTATAAGTTATTAAATATACTTGCGACCTGTAAATGTTCAGCTCACAGAGCTCGCTTATTTTAAGACAGGATGATCAGTCTGCGGGGGACGACCTGTAAGTCCCCAGATTAGGTTCCTAACTATGCATATAACGACCTGGAACCACACCATTGTTACCTTCCGACCTAAAATCACATCTAGACCCAAATAATTCCCCAAAATGCAATCATAAGCAGCCACAAAGGTCAAACCACACCTCCTCTTAAACATCCAATCCCACTTAAACTTCATTGAATGCAACCTGACACCGTGTTGGGCACGTGTCGCTCCACGATTATCTCGTAGTATAATAAACATGGTGGGCCCAAAACAAAAGTCCCAAAACACTCCCCGAGTAAACTCTACCAACTCCCGCTCCAATCTGTCCCATCAGCTTTCCTCCGCCCAGCACATAAAAATCATTTCATCCTCCTCATTTACCACTTTACTCAATTGCAATCGAAAAACTGCCATTTTCACTCTGCAAAAGGCTCATCAACCAGCAATCGTTCAAGAATTTACCAACAGCCCATCACTCAACAACGACCTACAGCTCACCGAAAATGTGTAAGTCCCCAGATCTCTTCTCTATAATAGTTTAATCGCACTGTTGGAATTGTAATTGCATCTGTTGAGATATGCTTGTTCTGTGTTATCCCCTCCCCTGAATATGTTTAATTTGCGATGAAATTAGCATCCTCAAACACTGATTCGCAAAACTCAACCCTATCTCCCGATTCCAATCCCACTGAAAACCCCTTTATCTTAGAAAAAAGACAGAAATACCCCTCACTACCCTCCTCCGGCCTCCGCGACGAGCCAGAGGGCGACGTTAATTGGTCGGAGCTTCAAGCCCAAACCAAAGCCCACACCGAAGCCCAAGCTTTAATAGATAACATCCCCGAGGATCCTTCTTCTGCTCCCCTAACCCTCGCACTCATTCCAGAAGGCATTCCTCTGCAAGAACCCAATAATTCTCCCCCTTGCGAGCACTTTAGGGAAAACCCAGTGACCCTAGATTGCTCACTAACCGCCAACGTCCTGCCCTCCTCCTCTCTTTCAACCAAATAATTAAAACACAACTACTGGCTACTCCCTGACCCGAAAAAGCTAAAGAAATTTCAACGAATCCTCAACCTCCCAGAAACCGCTAAGATGGTTCTGCCTGAGAACATTCACGTGGACCCCCTGAAACCTCCCCTTAATCACATCACCCTTTTTGACACACTACTGGTGGCGGGTTTTAGATTCCCAGCCCATCCATTTTACGTTTAAATCTCCCACTTGTACAAAATCTCCCCCCTGCAACTAATTCCCAACTCCATGAAGTTCCTAGCAGGATACCTCATATTATGTAAATAGTACAACACCCAGCCTGACTCAGGCTTTTTCCATTTCTGCTTTCAAATAAAATACCAACATAACTCTTTCTATCTATCCTCTCGCTCGGGTCTAGCTCGCTTTCTAATAAACCCTCCCAACAAAGTCCCCGGGTGGAAGAAGAACTTCTTCTTTATTCACAATACAGAAGATTGGCCCTTTATAACCGAGCTACAATGTCGTACTCCCAAACAATACAAACCACCCATTTCCAAACACTTTCCCCTTCTATACAAAAAATACTCTGATGAGCTCGCGGAGTGGAGCAAATGCCCTTTCGACGTGGTGCATCTCACCAGTCGATCTGATATTTTCCGATACGTGGGCATTGATTCCCGCCCAGTCGAACCAGATCTTGCCCTCACCGAGCTCGAGTTTGGTAGGTCTTTCAGGTCTTAAAATCACACCATATCACATACCACCAAAAACTGAATAATAACATTCCCCTTGTCTACTGCAGTTGCTTTTATCAACAATTGCGCCGCAGCTCGCACCGAAGGAGCCAAGAAATAATCTGCTCCACAGCCCGCAGCTCAGCCCATCTCCTCGCCTGTCAATGTGGACGAGGCGTTATAACAGGCTTTTAGGACAGCCACTGACGATGAGGAGGCTCAGCTGGTAAGGCGAACTTCCAAAGGCAAAGGGAAGCGACCTCGCCAACCCGTACCATAGAGCCCAGCAGCCAAGAGCCCGAGCCCGCCAGAAAAAAGCGTCGTCGCCTTTGTAAGGGCCTCGCGGCGACCTCTACTGGTTCCCCCAATCTGAGCAAAGGCTTGGCCTATTGTGAAACCGCCAAGGAGATACAAGCCTTTCTCAAGGAGCGTATAGACAAACAGGTAAACTTCTCGAAATTCTTCCACTTAACTCAATCCATGGTGACAAGAGTTCTCACAAAATACTATAATGCAGCTAAATCCTCTGCTTTTCGAAATCTCGGAGGAGCTAGTGGCCCGGTCTGCAGAGAGCGAGCTCCTATTAACAGTCGACGAGCTGACTGCCCAGACAGAACAACAGACTCAACAACTATCACTAACGCAAGGGGAGTTAGACGGCACACTCAAGATGGTGAAGGCTCGCGATGAAGAAGTAGCGATCTTGAAGAGCCAAGTTAACAGTCTGAGGGATAAGGCGGCTCGCACAGCAACGAGCTGAAGAATGCCCAAAACAAACTGAGGAGCTCATACTACAAAATCAAAAGCTCCCAGAACACATGAAAACAGCTCGAGAGGAAGGCATATTTGAAGGTCGACGGACTTTCCTCACCAGTGCGATTGGCAGGAAGTTCATTGATGCTTATCGGCAAGAGCTAGTGGAGGCTTATGAGAAATCCTCTATTTATTTTGGATTGATGGCTGGTGGTGCTTCCGAGTGGCTCTTTACAGTGGCCAACATGATCAAAGAAGAGGTCGCTGCATTGATCGTCTCCTACACTCCCGACGTCAAAGCACTCATTGACAAACTAACCCCTTTCAGCAGCTTCAAGGGTGACTGGACACAACCAATCGACACGAAGTGGTGGTTGTCCTATCAGAACCGAGCTGTCTTATCGACGGGGTTGCACGCCGAGCTAGAGATGCCATTGGATGACCTACTGCCCGAGCCCGGACCAATCACAAACAAATCCCCCTGCCGCGACTTCTGCTACTGAAAAAGTTGTTTAAACATTTATCACTTTTCTATTCGCAACTTGTACGAATAATTTATTATCCTTGCTAGTACTCTTTCTGTTTAAATTCCTTATTTGCACAACCACCCTGCAACAAAAATACTCAAAGAAACAAACCACAGCCTAATTTTTAAGCTAAGTTAAATCATAAAAAATACGAACAATCTCACTTTCCATCCTGGGATCATAAGATCCTGGTCAGATTACAACCCGTAAACAATGCAATCAATCAACACTCAAAACATATTAGCTCGCATAAAAACATTTATTCAGAAAACAGGTAAACCAATCATTTCAACCACGCAACCATAAAGAACAAAACAACTCACAAAACTTTATTCACTATATTACTCAATTTCCCAAACATCATGCGGGAGTGTGCCCTCCGGTCCAGAGTTACCTTCTCCCGCCCCAAAAACACAATACGTACCACAAACACAAACTTTCCACAAGCTCGCATGGTCGGGAGAAGTGCCCTCCGGTCCAGAGTTACCTTCTCCCGCCACAAAAATACAACACTTGCCACAAACACAAACTTTCCACATCTTTCCAACACAAACTTTCTGCGGGAGAAGTGCCCTCCGGTCCAGAGTTACCTTCTCCCGCCACAAAAACACAACACTTGCTTCAAACACAATCTTTCACTACATCCCTTCCACACAAACTTTCTGCGGGAGAAGTGCCCTCCGGTCCAGAGTTACCTTCTCCCGCAGTCCACTCTCTATGCATAATACTTTTTCAAGTGACACACATTCGAGCTACGTGGCAAGATCTTCCCAGCTGCATCTTCAAGTATATATGCTCCTCCTCTTAACACCTTTATCACCTTAAATGGCCCAACCCAGTTCGGTTCTAATTTCTTAGTCATCTTTAATGCGTCAGCCTTCTTCCACACCAGATCGCCGACCTGAAAACAGCGATGTTTAACCCGCTTATTAAAAGCAGCTTGTACCCTCTGTTTATAGTGTTCAACCCGAGCTGCAGCTTTCTCTCTTATCTCATCAATTATCTCAATCGCCCCTCGAGCCAATCTCTCATTCTCTTCCACATTAAAAGCTATCAAACGTTGCGAACCCCCGACTATCTCTGCTGGAATGACCGTGTCCATTCCATAGAACAAGCTAAACGATGACTCTCTCGTGGTAGTTCGGGGAGTCGTTCGATAAGCCCATAGGACAGACGCGAGCTCTTCCTCCCAAAGCCCGTCTGTTTTCTCCAATCGCAGCTTAAGTCCCTGCACAATTATTCGATTAGTAACTTCCACTTGCCCATTGGTCTATGTATGTGCCACAGAAGCAAATCGTTGCTTCATCCCGATCTCTTTGCACCACCTCTGCATCTTTCTGCCATTAAACTGCGTCCCATTGTCCGATACTAACACCCGTGGTACTCCAAAACTGCAAAATATATTATCAAAAATGAAGTCCATTATGTGCTGCTCGCTTATCCATGTGACTGCCTCGGCCTCCACCCACTTCGTAAAGTAATCGCCACCACTAAATGCTCTTTGTTGCTTGGGGTCTTTGGAAAAGGACCCTCAATATCAATCCCCCACTGTGCAAATGGGCACGACGAGCTCATAACCACCATCTCTTCAGCTGGTAGGTGAATAACCGGAGCATGCATTTGACACTTTTTACACATTCAAACCAGCTCGTTAGCCATAGTGTTCATCCCAGGCCAAAAGAAACCAGACCGGAACGTTATGCTCACCAATGCCTTACTCTTCGCATGATCACCAAAATATCCCTCATGTATCTCTTTCAACACTTCCGTTCCACGCTCTATAGCTAAACACTTCAAAAAAGGTCCATAGCGTGACCTTTTATATAGTTCTTCGTGTATCACACAAAAGCGAGCTGCTATTCTGGCCTCCTTCGTTGTCAATTTCTCTGCACCTTCTTTTGGTTTTACCAAAACATCCCAAATAGGAGTACGCCAATCATCTTTTACTTCAAGTTCCATAACCTCTTTACCTTTTTCCACGCTACTGTGCTCCAGCTCCATCAATGTAATTGTCCGAGTATCATAAGTTCCCAGGGCTCCTGCTATCCGAGCGAGCTTATCAGAACGGGTGTTCTCAGCTCGCGGTAAATGTTCCAGTTTGAATTCATCAAAACGTGTTGCTTCTTCGAGCAATTTATTCAAATACACCGCCATTCTCTCCTCCTTAGCTTCAAAAGATCCGTTGAACTGACAAGCTATTAGCTGGGAGTCGGTATACGCCCACAACTTCCGTGCCCCCATATCGCTCGCCATCTTGATACCTTGCAATACAGCACTTCGTACTCTGTCTCATTATTGGATGCTTTAAATCCTAGCTTGATAGCAAACTCCAGGCTCTCCCCTTCCGGGCTGGTCAACATAATACCCAGACCTTCTCCCGATGCCATAGTTGAACCATCATCTCTTGTAAAAAATCTGCTAACACTTGCGCCTTGATAGCCACCCTTGGCTCATAAATCACATCATACTCACTCAACTCTACAGCCCACTTCACCAATCTCCCAGACATATTGGGATTGCCTAAAACCTGTTTGAGGGCTAGGTTAGTATGTACCTTCACCTTGTGACTCAAGAAATAGGGTCTCAACTTCCTAGCTGTACAAACCAACGCAAAACCTCCTTTCTCCAGCTCAGTATACTTCAACTCAGTCCCTCTCAGCATCCTACTAATGTAATAGATAGGCTTTTGCGTGCCCGCTTCCTCTCTTATCAGTACAGAACTTACAGCAATCTCCCCTATGGATATGTATAAGATCAAATCCTCTCCAAGCATAGGCTTGGTCAATAGTGGTATCTCCGCCAAGTATTTTTTTAACTCCTCAAATGCATCTGCAGCTTCTTTTGTCCACTCAAACTTGGATCCTTTCCGAAGCGCCCTAAAAATTGAACGCCTCTCTCCACCGACCTGGAAATAAAACGACTAAGACCCGCCATTCGGCCTGTAAGTACCTAAACATCGCGCACTGTGCGAGGATGTTGCATCTCCAAAACAGCTCGCACCTTCTCTGGATTGACTTCAATTCCTCGCTCTGTCACCATATAACCCAAAAACTTCCCAGACCTTATGCCAAATGCACATTTCTTTGGATTGAGTTTCATCCCGTACTGTCTTAATATAACGAACATTTTCTTCAAATCTTTGACATGGGATTCTGCTCGCTTGCTCTTAACCAGCATGTCATCGATATAAACTTCCATGGTAGACCCCAGCATATCTTTAAACATACGATCCACCAACCTCTAATAGGTTGCTCCTGCATTCTTCAAGCCAAAGGGCATGGATACAAAACAATACGTGCCTGTAGATGTAACAAAACTCACTTTGGGTTGATCTTCCTTTGAAAGAGGTATTTGGTGATACCCCTGTGAGGCATCCATCATGCTCAACAGCTCACACCCTGAGGTAGAATCCACCAACTGATCAATTCGCGGCAAAGGATAATGATCCTTCGGGCAAGCTTTATTTAGGTCACAAAAGTCCACACACATCCTCCACTTCTGAGCTGGTTTTGGCACCATCACAACATTAGACAAGTACTCAGGGAATTGGCACCATCACAACATTAGACAGTTCTGGCCCAAAATGTCTCCTCTTTTGCTTTACTGACCTTTCCTCCGGATCTGCATTTAAATGATGTTGCGCGACCTCCGGTGACACCCCCGTTAACTCTCCATCTCAAACACAAATACATCCCGAAACTCTCTTAACAGCTTGATCAACTCATCCCTCAACGTCTCAGTCATTAGGGTCCCCACCCTTGTGGTATACTCTGGGCGATCTTCTTCTAACGAGATCTCTATCAGCTCTTCATTCGGTTGGACAGAGTTCTCCCGTTCCTTCATTTTCTTTGCATTAAGCATCCCCTCCGGTTGTTCGTCACCCCTCTCGCGTTTATTCTCCATCAATCCTTTCCTGACTGCCAGCTAATAACATGATCTCGTGACCTGCTGTTCTGCGATGACTTCCCCTACTTTGTCACCCAATAGATACTTTATGCTCATGTGATAAGTCAACATTACCGCTTGGAACATATTAAGGGCAGGTTACCCTAATATCGCATTTTAGGCCGACCTCCCTCGGATGATCAAAAACTTCAAGCTCTTCTCCATTCGTGATTCATTTTTTCCTAGTACCACCTGCAGCGTCAGCTCACCTCGGTATTCACCTGTGCCCCATTGAACTCATATATGGGCATTGATCGAAGAATTCTTAGCACTCTAAGAAATCTTCTCCGCAATAGTACAGAGTCGATTGTAGAGCGGTAAGCTTTCCCGAGTCGTGTTTCTCGAGGATAGATATAATCGGCGGTCGGTGTTTTAGTTAATCTCTTGTTAATCTAAATTACACTAATCTACTCCTAAGAAAGCAATAGTCATTAGTTTGGTTTGAGTTTTATGCTAAAGCTTGAATTTAAAAGAACACTTTAATGAAAATAATGAAAATGAGGGTTTAGGGTGTTTGGTTCGTCTGCACGATTAATCGGTTTTTGCCGAGCACTTAATCCACGATTCGGGGTTGTCAATCCAGAATTGTCGATTAAGTATTGAGGTCGTCAATCCCAATTCTCGACAAGCTCCGACTAATGGTTCTAAACGAACCCAAACCCTAAACCCGTAATTACTAAACTAATTGCGTCAATACAAATTAAAGCTTGCTTGAGAGTAATTAATTAATGACATGAAGGCTTGCACATTGAAGGGGAAATTGGAGGGAATTCAAAAGCTTTGAGATTGAAAGTGGACAAAAGCATTAAATTGGAGGAAAGTCAAATTACCAAAGAGGAAAGCTTCATACATCTTTTCAAGACTAAGAGCATGTCTAACTAAAAGGAKTAAAAAGCTTGAAAATGAAAGMATTAATGGAGTTTTGCAAGAACAAGAAGAACAACAAGCTAGAAAATTAAACTACCAACACCAAAGCAAAATCAACAACACAAACATAACACAACATAAAAGAGAAGGATTACTACAAATTTTGCATTCCAACAAAAGYTTCAAGTCTTCAACAACAAACACCACAAATGAAGGAGGTGTCACCCACTCCAACAATTACTTCAAAAACAACTAACTAACTACTAACTAACAACTAACTAGCTAAGCTAAACTAGATTAACCACTAAGCTACCTAAACTACATAAGCTAAGAATTTAAACTAGGGTTCTTGAGCAATGGAAAAGTAAAGGCTTGAAGGAAATGGAGCAAGCCCCAAATTCCACCAAGGAAGGGTTAGGATAAGGTTGGAGAAGGTTGGGCTTATTTATACTAAAACGCAGGGGCAAAATCATCAAAAAGTGATAAAATTCCGAGCGGGACTGCGTCTCAGTCGATCGACTGAGGAGCAGTCGATCGACTAGCAGTCGATCGACTAGGGGTTAGTCGATCGACTGCTTTCAAAAATTCTCCGAACGTTCTGCCCGCCAGTCGATTTCAACCCCTCAGTCGACCAACCAGTCGATCGACAACAACTCAGTCGATCGACTGGAGTGCAGTCGATCGACTGACAGAGAGTTCCGGCTCATTTTCTCGTTTCCGCTCCTGTCGTACGCCGGTTGTCGCTCCTCGTTCGCGCTGTGTTCTTCTTGCTTTGCCCGTTCCAATCCGAGTCGAGTGGGATGCTCCGAGCGTGCGCGGGACCGCTTGGTCATCCTACGGCCAAAATACGAAAAAGGGTAAAAAAGTACAAAAAATGACTAAAAACCGCACAAATGCAATAAAAACCTAAAACTATCAAATAGGCCAAAATGACTCTTAAAACCCGTAAATGCAAGCAAAACACACGCGAATGCGACACAAAAAGGTAACAAAAAATGCGTACAAAAAAGTATAAATCAACCACCCCACACTTAGAATGATTGCTTGTCCTCAAGCAATACTAATCTAGAATTACAAAACTACCCCGGATGATCATAACCTAATGCACAAAAACCTAATTTGAGGCGTTGTATGCTAGAATGCTCGTTAGCTCAGCTAAAAGGACGACAAAGATGTCTTGACAAAGAAAGTTTAGATCGACTCCCGAAATGTAAAAGCACTAGGTAACCCTCCAAGTCGGTCCCCTCGTCCTTGCCCCGACTAAGGTCTATCCACGGTCGAACCGTTAATCGGCACCCTACTAGCCCCAATCGTCTACAACTCTCTTTAACAAACAAAATCTACAAAGAAGGAGAAAGAGGAAATGTGCAAGAGTTGCATGTTTTATTACTTAATAACTACAAGAATTTATAACTTATCCTTGTTTTATTCATCATCATTTTCTTTTTTTTTTCGTATTTTTTTTTATTTTCTTCTTTTTATTTGGTACCCAAGGAAATTAGGTACTTAAAAACAAGATATATACAAAGAGAAATCAACGGCTCCGATCATACGTTCCTACTAGCAACTTACAATGTTTTCGATCGAGCACATGGAGCAATTGACGACTCCAAAATATAAAACAAAATCCTATAGAGAGTGTTCGACGACGAGGCTAGTTGAGGCACTAGTTCTA
>BMAC01000708.1:241455-279761 GCA_014905375.1 Phtheirospermum japonicum
AAATAGTTGATTTTTTTTTTAATTTTTCGAAGAATTAAAGATTAACAATACCTCCCATGTAATTGTTTTGCGACGGAGATGTAATGATCTGGATTTCGGTGATTTTGGAAATTCTTCGATTTATTTATTTTTATCAATCTAACAGTTATTATATCTAGATCTTGCAGTTCATCCCTCCATTGGGATGATTAACAATACTAAGATTTTGTGCATAAATTTCAGATCTGAAATTCTTCGAATATTTTTAATCTTCAACTTTATTTTTAAATTCTTTGAATCTAACAGTAAATTTCAGATCTTTATTTGAAATTGGATAAATTGTTGAATTTTTTTTTAAAATTTTCGATTTTGTAATGAATAACAATACTTTCCTTGTAATTATATTGTGACGGAGATGTTTTGAATTATTTATGTACAAATGGGAATATTATGATTACGTACGTGAATTTCAAATCTGAAATTCTACGATTTCTGAAATTCTTCAAATTTTTTAGATTCAAGATAATTATTCGATTCCAGTCTTAAATTTCATATCTGTATCTGAAATTTGATAAATTCTTCTATTTTTATTTTTTAGAATCTCAAATTCAGTTATGATTAATAATAATTTCCATTTATTTGTTTCGGTAAGGTGATGTTTTGATATATTTTGTACAGATAGGAATATGTTTTGCCGGAATTTAAGCATATACTGTAATATACTTCATTTTTTGTTACAAAACAATTTTGTTAATCAAATAATCTCCATTGTTTGATTCCTTCATTGGTTGCACGTTTAATGATTGAGAGTGGCGCTACTATGTATACCTTGAGAAATGCACGCGAGAGTATTTGGAGTGTTGAACTCCTGATTAATCATTCAAAGGTGCTTTTAATTTTTATTTTTTTCATAGTTTCTGTATAATAGTTATTGATCCAAATTACAAGCTCATTAATCAAATGTTTCTGCTATAGGTTTCTTTTCAATCTGGCTGGAGCAAATTTGTATATGACAATAACATTGGTTTTGGATGGTTATTGTTTTTTGAAACATTAAAAATCATTTTCTTGATGTTATAATCATTGATCTTTCGCTTACTGAGAAATTTCTAATATGCGGAATGAATTCTCATAATATGGACATTGATGGTGACTTTTTTCGTGTTAAATTGACCCGAACAAATATTGAACGTGGACAAATTATGAGTATTTACTATTAATACCTTTTTCCGATTTATTTATATTTTTATACAAACAGTTTATTCATAACATGATATTCAATTTGTTAGATTATTCCAAGGAATTTCTGGCAAACTACGATTCTTGGTTCAGATCGACAGATTGAAAACAGGGCATTCATAAGAAACGGTCTTCATCAATGGATTGTTAATGTTAAGTTGGAAGGTGATCGTGTCTAGTTCAAAATGATTGTAGAGAATTTATCTCTTTTTTGCATCTTCAGCAGGATTGTGAAGTGGAACTCAGTCTTTTTCAAGTACCAGGAATGGTGTTTCATCTTATTTTGCTTTAGAGATGATTTATCAATGTAATTATATCAAACATGTAAATCTTAGAGAAGTACCAGGAATGGTGTTTCATCTTTGTCATATGTATTTCAATTTAAGTATGTTATTTAATTATGGATTATTGGATTATTCAATGTTTGTAAATATTTAGCTTATCAATGCCCATTACACAATAGCATCACGAAAAAGATCATTTAATCAAAAATTATACAATTAGTGTAGTTCATACACATTAAAAAAATCAATCGTATTTTATGATGTTATTATTTGGGATGTATTTTGACTGTTCTATGTATTCAAATATTCACAATCTTAAAATGAAATACTTATGGACAGTAATTGAAACAGATCCCGGTACATATGCGATATACTAAATCAAAGAGTTCTTATAAAGGCCTGTCATTAATACAATGGATATTTCACCGGTTAATCAGTCGAACAATCATATATTTTGCTATAAATGGACAGTAATTGGATAAATCCGAGTCATGATGTAACATTCCATATTTTTATTTTAACTTGTTTGAGAATCATTAATACTCTATTACATTTTTATTATTTAAATTATAATTTTTATCAGATGTTTAATTCGTTTTTAGCCTAATTTGATTTGGCAACATTTAATTAAATTTTCACAAGTTGTTATTTTATTTTAATTTCAAAGGCTTCGTAAAAACTAGAAGCCCGAATGAGTTTTTATAATCTAAGAGGCCATCCATGTTTTATATGAATTCTTTTAGTTTATTATATTTCATTTTCTTATTTAAATCCCAATATTTATTTTAATACTTAAGCTCAATTAGTAAAATTACATGGATTTATTTATAGATAAAAGGTTTATATTTAAGTTATTTGGACTATATATCTTTACATTGAAATTCTTGAGTCCATTATACAATTGGCCCAACAAGAGAACATGTCATTGACATATTTTTAGACACCAAAATTCAATATTTCTACCCACGTTTTCACCCGTCTGTTGAGATCTTTCGGCAAGGAATAAGGATTCAAAAATATTGGGACTCTTAAACTCATAATCACTTACAAACTCCTAAACGTAAGTTAGTCATCAAAATCTCTTATTAATCACGTCTTTTGTACACGGCCGCAACAAGGAAAACCAATCTTGTTTTCTAAGATTTTGAAAGAAACAACAGAGCAATTTTAATTGGCGGTTGTGTGCGACGGGAGTGGCAGGCTCCGCTTCGTTTGGTAGGTGCAGCGATGGGCTTCAGGCTGACTGAAATGCGGCGCTGGCGCCGCTCCGTTTGGCAGACGACGGCGAACGGAGAGGGCGGCGTCAGCAGTTGGGTTCGGTGTCAATTCGTGGGTTCTCGGGGTCTCGCCTTTCTTCCTAGTTTATCTGGCGGTGTGATGACTTTGCGAACAGAGTTGGTGGCTTCGGGCTGCGGCTTGGCGGCGGAAGTGGTTCTAAATCAATCAGGCAGCAAACGGCGAGGCGACGGACTGAAAACTGAACGGTGGTGGCCTCGACGGACTGGATCACCATGACGGACAATAGTAAATCGGCGACGGGCTTTTGAATCGGCAGTCGTGATTAGGGTTATATAATCATCAACATAGGCTAAAATAATACGCATTTAAATATGAACTGTAAATAGAAAGGTTTTAGTTATCCCCACCTTTAAACTGACGTTTGAAACATGCAGATGGTCGTGTTTGCAAATCATAAGTCTCAAAATCAATGCTCATACATGAAAATGTAATTTAACTTATAATATGATATAAAGCTTATATAACTCAAAATATGAATAATTGAAAGAATTGATCAGTCAAACCTCGAAGTCAAGTCAAATGGCTATTTTTGTAAAATTCTTGAAGTTGGAGGGTTTAAAGAAGATAACTTGAAAGTTCTATGGGCTGAAAAGCAGTTCTTTGTAAGCTTGAGGGCTGAAATTGGAGTTTCAGTAAAATGGGGACTCAATTGAATAATCTGAAAAACTCTTGGGGTCAAATTGAACAAGGATAATAGTTGTTGGGCATAAAAAGAGGAACTCAGCCATTAAGCCTCCAGCCCCGTCTCTTTTCCTTTCCCCGTTCTTCTCCAATCCCTAAATCCAACTGCCCCATTTTCCACTTTCATTCAATCCATCAATCGGCGAAGACCGACCGGCACGGCACCAGCAAATCGGCCGGCGCCACTCTCCTCGGCAATCGGCGAATGAAACCCAAAGCAGCGGCGGCTTAGAGCGGCAACCGGCGACTCCTCCTCCCCAATTTCTTCCAATCTGCCAAAAACCTCTCCCTTTTCTTCCTCGATTTCTCTGTCCCAATTTCCCAGGTCGTCCGATCTCCTTTGATCTTCGAATCGATCGATTGGGCAGATGGGTACCTTTTGTCTTATCTTACTGGATCGATCGAAAATACCAACGAAACTGAAAATTGGTAGTAAATCTTGAAAAGAAGAAAAAGTGATTTCATAGTGGAATATGAAGCTCTTGCTAGACTTTCTTTTTTGTGTAACGAATAATTGATATGTTTCTGGTGTTAATTATGTTTAAAGACATAATTAACATCTGATTAGAAGAAGATATTGATGGTTGACTGAAATTGGATGAATAATCGTTCGGATTCTGAGGTTGACTTCTACAACATGATTTTTTAAAATATATGAGCCATGCTTGTGAAATGGACCAATTTCTAAAATAAAATCCGTGGACCATCTTTTGACATAAAATAAGAGAGCTTATGCATCATATGGAATTTTTGATATAAAATCAACTTGGACTTGATAAATCTCAATGCACATGAAGAAACTAAATTTGGCTTAAAATTAAATGATACACTACCCACTTTTTCAAATAACTTTGTTTTCTAAAAAAAAAAAAAACATTTGTCACTTGCCATGACATCTGATAGAGAATTTTTTTTTAAATCCTTTAAATAATAATAATAATAATAATAATAATTTATTAGGATCATATAATAAAATTATTAATTCATATCTTCGCAGGGTTTTCATTAAAAATCATACATATAATTTTGGTCACCAACATTTAGTGCAGGTAACTTAAACCAAATTCATTTAATTCCCTTCGATGCTTGTTTGAATTTCCACAAACGAAAATATTCCGGACAATAATAAATCATTTAATTAGAAGATTACCCACTTGATCTTTAAAGTTAAAGTAATCTCAAAAGATATGAGTATCATTTTACTTAACATTTAAACAAACTCAAAGTAAATTAATTGCTTTGAATGTTTAGGTAAAAGATTAAGTAATTTAGACGCTTTCTAACAATGATACTCGTCATCATGGCCTAAGAATTGCAAAATGCAATGCCCTGATTTACACAAAATATGAAAACCGTAATAAAATAACTCTGCCCTCTTAATTTTAACGTTATAGATTTTCTTCCATGCGACTCTTTGGTACTTCAGTTTTAGGGTTCTTGCAACATCTCGAAATTATTTTATTTTTAACAATAAGTTTAAGGCCCAAAATAGCAACTATGCATGCGACATGTTCATGTACTCTTCTTTTAAATTTGAATGGAAATGAGAATCCTTTTGTAAATCAATCAAAACATGGGAAGTTCTCATATGCTTCGTACTAAAATCATGAATCATGTTGACTCTCTCGATAATCTGAAATATCAACCATCTCATGTAACTTTTCTCAATCGTGAATCATAAATCATGCCAACTGCGTTTATCTCTTTAAAATCTCTATCTTTCTCTTAAAATACTCTTAAACGCATATTAGGCATCTCTTCATAAACATGCATCGTGAATTTCTAAATAAAATACTTCAAATCATGCTAACTGCGTTTATCTCTTTAAAATCTCTATCTTTCTCTAAAAATACTCTTAAACGCAGACTAGACATCTCTTCATAATCATGCATCGTGAATTTCTAAATAAAATACTCAAATCATGCTACTTACTTGCGAAGTCGGCGCGAACGGTAGAGGTGAACGACGATAAATATTTTTCGTAAAAATTCTAAGATTCGTAAAAACTATAAAATACATAAAAAAAATTTAAGATTCATAAAAACTCATTTTTAATTACTAAATAAATATTTCTTAAAATCACAGCTTTATTTTGAGGATATCATACTCGAATCGTAATGATCGTTTTGATAACTGTAACGCCCCAGTTTTTCACAACGAAAACACAAGCGGAAGCAATTATATTTTAATAAAAATAATATGAGGGACGTTACTTTTTATAATTATTCTCAGTTAATTTAAAAATAAACATACAATTAAATCAACAACTTTATTAAATAAAAGCCAGCTCATATCTTTCTATGAAATAAATAAATCTAATATCATTTGACTTTAATAAAGCATAATAATAATACAATAATATTGATAATAATAATAATAATAGTAATGAAGTTTCATAAATAGCATTCAAATAAATTTAATATTTAATAGTTAATCTTTGAGTAAATAAAATAATAAAATCAAATACGACTAACTAATTAAGATTGAAATAATAATAAGATCTCAAATTAATATTTTAAAACATGGTTTTTACTATCGTCTTTTACTATCGTCGTCACCACCACGCTTCCGCTCCGATTTCACATAACCTGAAAAATATTATTTAAAAAGGGATGAGCTTTCAACTCGCTCAGTATGGAGTACAGTTCATAATAATTGCACAATATAATAGTTCTGGACAATCATATCTCTGTTGTGTAATAAATTACACTCGTGTACATAATGTTCTTTGTGCATTGCTGCACCTCTGTTGTACAATAAATGTACCTCTGTTGTGCATTGCTGCACCTCTATCTCTGGGTCATGCGACAATTTTTAAAAACTCTCTGGGTCGCATGGACTATGTGCACATAATTTGTGACGAAACGCCACCTCTGGGTTATATAATCATCAACATAGGCTAAAATAATACGCATTTAAATATGAACTGTAAATAGAAAGGTTTTAGTTATCCCCACCTTTAAACTGACGTTTGAAACATGCAGATGGTCGTGTTTGCAAATCATAAGTCTCAAAATCAATGCTCCTACATGAAAATATAATTTAACTTATAATATGATATAAAGTTTATATAACTCAAAATATGAATAATTGAAAGAATTGATCAGTCAAACCTCGAAGTCAAGTCAAATGGCTATTTTTGCAAAATTCTTGAAGTTGGAGGGTTTAAAGAAGATAACTTGAAAGTTCTATGGGCTGAAAAGCAGTTCTTGGTAAGCTTGAGGGCTGAAATTGGAGTTTGAGTAAAATGGGGACTCAATTGAATGATCTGAAAACTCTTGGGGTCAAATTGAACAAGGATAACAGTTGTTGGGCATAAAAAGAGGAACTCAGACATTAAGCCTCCAGCCCCGTCTCTTTTCCTTTCCCCGTTCTTCTCCAATCCCTAAATCCAACTGCCCCATTTTCCACTTTCATTCAAAAAAAAAAAGGAGAGAGAGAATTCATCAACCTCTTGTCCACTTATTTGTTGTCGAACACCCGAATAGAATCACTCTTGGAAACCATCAAGCCTCCTACCCCAATTTACAAAATGTTTATCGTCACTTGAGTGTCAATCACTACCATCGCCGAGGTTTGGTGTGCCTTTTGATTTGTATGCATTTTGTTCATGGAGGACAAGAATGGAGCAATGGGGATGAAAGAGATAAGTAGTGAGAATTCGATTTTGAGTTTAAATTGGTTTGGTTATGGATATTGGTAATTTTGTTTGTTGTTGATTGAGTTGTTTGAGGTTTTGACATATGAGATTGTTCAGTGGTTTATTTATGGAGTTTATTGAGAAAGGTGGAGAGATTGTGGAATTGGAAAAAGAAAAGAAGAGGAGATTGAGCGATATTGTTTAAGGAGATAAGGAAAAGAAAGGAAGCAGAAAAGGAGATAGATGAGGTGGAAAAGATGGAATGAGCTCTTGGAAATTCAAAGTGGATTTTCTAGTGATAAGTTCGTTTTGAGTGTGGATRTTAGGATCTACTTTTGGTCGGATTGAAAGCATTCTTTAGCTTTTTGACTTTTATTCAGCCTTTGCTCAACCAGTCATTTCAAATTTTCTTTCAGTCTAATTATTCAGTTCAATTCCTATTTCATTTATTGTTTTCAATTAGATGGTGAAAAAAAAAATATTACGATGGGGTGTTGTGCATTTGTGAAATGAGCATATTTTTTTTTACAAGGTCTTCAAGTTTTGATTTGAAACTTTMATGACTACACAAATGAAATTACATGATTTACAAAATTGATCATGAGCATATTGCACGCATATTTACTATTTTGGTTCTCATGATAATKTTTTTTTTAAATGTATATATATTTTTGGATGACTCAATTTGAGATGTTACGAGGAAATGATTATTTTGTTAAAAAGTTTTAAGCATAATTTTAAAGAGATTCGGGGTAGTAACGAATTTCGAGGACGAAATTTTTTAAGGTGGATAGTTTGTAACATCCCATATTTTTATTTTAACTTTTTTGAGAATCATTAATACTCTATTACATTTTTATTATTTAAATTATAATTTTTATCAGATGTTTAATAAGTTTTTAGCCTAATTTGATTTGGCAACATTTAATTAGATTTTCACAAGTTGTTATTTTATTTTAATTTCAAAGGATTCGTAAAAACTAGAAGCCCGAATGAGTTTTTATAATCTAAGAGGCCATCCATGTTTTATATGAATTCTTTTAGTTTATTATATTTCATTTTCTTATTTAAATTCCAATATTTATTTTAATACTTAAGCTCAATTAGTAAAATTACATGGATTTATTTATAGACAAAAGGTTTATATTTAAGTTATTTGGGCCATATATTTTTACATTGAAATTCTTGAGTCCATTATACAATTCTTGAGTCCATTATACAATTGGCCCAACAAGAGAACATGGCATTGACATATTTTTAGACACCAAAATTCAATATTTCTGCCCACGTTTTCACCCGCCTGTTGAGATCTTTCGGCAAGGAATAAGGATTCAAAAATATTGGGACTCTTAAACTCATAATCACTTACAAACTCCTAAACCTAAGTTAGTAATCAAAATCTCTTATTAATCACGTCTTTTGTACACGGCCGCAACAAGGAAAACCAATCTTTTTTTCTAAGATTTTGAAAGAAACAACAGAGCGATTTTAATTTCTAATCACGACTGCCGATTCAAAAGCCCGTCGTCGATTTACTATTGTCCGTCATGGTGATCCAGTCCGTCGAGGCCACCACCGTTCAGTTTTCAGTCCGTCGCCTCGCCGTTTGCTGCCTGATTGATTTAGAACCACTTCCGCCGCCAAGCCGCAGCCCGAAGCCACCAACTCTGTTCGCAAAGTCATCACACCGCCAGATAAACTAGGAAGAAAGGCGAGACCCGAGAACCCACGAATTGACACCGAACCCAACTGCTGACGCCGCCCTCTCCGTTCGCCGTCGTCTGCCAAACGGAGCGGCGCCAGCGCCGCATTTCAGTCAGCCTGAAGCCCATCGCTGCACCTACCAAACGAAGCGGAGCCTGCACTCCCGTCGCACACAAYCGCCGGTACCCATCTGCCCAATCGATCGATTCGAAKATCAAAGGAGATCGGACGACCTGGGAAATTRGKACAGAGAAATCGAGGAAGAAAAGGGAGAGGTTTTTGGCAGATTGGAAGAAATTGGGGAGGAGGAGTCGCCGGTTGCCGCTCTAAGCCGCCGCTGCTTTGGGTTGCATTCGCCGATTGCCGAGGAGAGTGCGCCGGCCGATTTGCTGGTGCCGTGCCGGTCGGTCTTCGCCGATTGCTGGATTGAATGAAAGTGGAAAATGGGGCAGTTGGATTTAGGGATTGGAGAAGAACGGGGAAAGGAAAAGAGACGGGGCTGGAGGCTTAATGKCTGAGTTCCTCTTTTTATGCCCAACAACTGTTATCCTTGTTCAATTTGACCCCAAGAGTTTTYAGATCATTCAATTGAGTCCCCATTTTACTCAAACTCCAATTTCAGCCCTCAAGCTTACCAAGAACTGCTTTTCAGCCCATAGAACTTTCAAGTTATCTTCTTTAAACCCTCCAACTTCAAGAACTTTGCAAAAATAGCCATTTGACTTGACTTCGAGGTTTGACTGATCAATTCTTTCAATTATTCATATTTTGAGTTATATAAGCTTTATATCATATTATAAGTTAAATTATATTTTCATGTATGAGCATTGATTTTGAGACTTATGAGTTGCAAACACGACCATCTGCATGTTTCAAACGTCAGTTTAAAGGTGGGGATAACTAAAACCTTTCTATTTACAGTTCATATTTAAATGCGTATTATTTTAGCCTATGTTGATGATTATATAACCCAGAKGTGGCGTTTCGTCACAAATTATGTGCACATAGTCATGCGACCCAGAGAGTTTTTAAAAATTGTCGCATGACCCAGAGATAGAGGTGCARCAATGCACAACAGAGGTACATTTATTGTACAACAGAGGTGCAGCAATGCACAAYAGAKGTACATTTATTGTACAACAGAGGTGTAATTTATTACACAACAGAGATATGATTGTCCAGAACTATTATATTATGCAATTATTATGAACTGTACTCCATACTGAGCGAGTTGAAAGCTCATCCCTTTTTAAATAACATTTTTCAGGTTATGTGAAATCGGAGCGGAAGCGTGGTGGTGACGACGATAGTAAAAAGACRATAGTAAAACCATGTTTTAAAATATTAATTTGAGATCTTATTATTATTTCAAKCTTAATCAATTAGTCGTATTTGAATTTATTATTTTATTTACTCAAAGATTAACTATTAAATATTAAATTTATTTGAATGCTATTTATGAAACTTCATTACTAATAATATTATTAATATCAATATTATTATTATTAATCTTTATTAAAGTCAAATGATATTAGATTTATTTACTTTAATTGAAAAGACATCAGCCGGCTTTACTTAATTAAAGTTGTTTGATTTAATTGTATGTTTATTTTTAAATTAACTTAGAATGATTATAAAAAGTAACGTCCCTCATATTATTTTTATTAAAATATAATTGCTTCCGCTTGTGTTTCCGTTGTGAGAAACTGGGGCGTTACACATGATTTTATATATTACATTAATAGAAATTTTTTTAAAGACAGCTAATTAAAAAGGTATCAATATCCCCAGTTAATCAGTTGTTATATAGAAATTTCCACAATTTCGTCCCTGGATTTATGAAATTACACCGTGTCTTATATACAAAAGTATATGCTATAAATTGATTACTTTATTACTATCAGTTGAGTTATATCTTGCAAAGAACATATACATGTGAACAAAATCATTTATAAAATAAAATATGGTGAAAAAAAATATTGCCAGCATAATGAGTTGTCAATTCCATATAAATTATTTATTAAGATTTGGTATAAGATCGATCACAATAATCTTATTTTATAATATATAATATATATTTACAACTATCGTATAAATAATTGCTTATTCATAATCCATCACTATATATATTCCACATCTTTCAATTTTGAATTTTTCTGCATGGATCAACAACCAAGTGATGCGATCAATACACGAATTTGTGTAGCGTATTCCGACGAACATATATGTTGGTATGTTTAAAATTCTCATATTTCAAATATAATTATTCGTTTACTGAAATCTTAATTTTTTTAAACTTTTTAAAAAGTTAAACAGAAGTTTTCTGTTCCACGGAATAAACCATTTACGCGAAATACTCCACTCTGGCCAAATTGGTTAGTTTAATTTATGTTCAAGTATATATGTAGTAGTACACATACGTTGTTATAGTTCTTATATGATAATATTCCTTTTTCCAAACCACCTAAATTTGTTTCTTAATTATTGCAGTCCGTTCCTAAGATGTTTTCAGCCTTTTTTGAGGATGCACTACCCGTTTATTTTGATTTTTGTAATTTGCGTGGACATTTTTGGCCAGTAGAGATGAATAGTTGTGACGATGGTGTTTGTTTTACATACGGGTTGGAAACTTTTTGCATCCATAATAATGTTGTACTCAGGAACCAATTTATCATTACATATCGTGGTGCCTTGATAGTGAATGTTAATATTTTCGCATCCACTGGTGTTGAGAAGAAATTTGTCAATGTGTCGCGATATGATGACATTGATTCAGATTATAATGATCCATCTTTTCCTTATTTTCGCTTAATAATTCACAAAACTCACATTGAGTCTTAGTTCTTGGTGAGTTTTTTTTTTATACTACATAACTTTTTAATGTTCTTTCTAACTATTGTTATATATCATATAACAATGTTGTATGTATTTCTTACAGCCTATTCCAATGAGTTTTTGGATGAAGAATATTCATGATACTAATATGGCGAATTCAACTCAAGCAACTCTAAATTACGATTTCACTAATTGGAATGTTGAAGTAGTAAGGAATGACACTTCAATAATCATTCGTGGTGAAGTTGATGATTTTATTCGACGTGCTAATTTATCCGAAGACAATCGTTGTGCTTTTGAGCTTATTTATCCACCATCCTATTCTACATTGATTTATTTCAAAGTCTCTATTTTGTATTAATATTATTATTTATTTTGGGTAGGGTGTGTTGAGGAATTTATTCTTGGCAATAATTCCTATTTTGTTATTTGACTTTCTTGGGCACAAAATAAGTTAGGAAACTAGATTTAGGAATATATTGTGTTTCCTAGTTTATGTTTAAGACTTTATTAGTTTCCTAGATTGTGTTTAGGATTTGTTTTAGGTATTTTCCAAGTTTAGGATTCTATGTTTGTCTATTTAAGACAGGGGGACTCCTAAAGCTTGGGATTGACTTTTACGCACGGGAATTTTCAAGAGAAGTCGCACGACGCAAGACGCACAAGAAAAGGAAGAACACGAAGAACTACTTGGAGCCATTGATCGAGATTAACAAGCTCTTCGAAGTTGCGTGACCAACGGAGAAGAACTTGTCATTCCGGCAACAAGTATTTAGTATCAAGTTTATTGATATTTAGTTTTCATATATTACTTTATATTTTTGTATTGAACGTGAACAAGAAAGTAATATAGTTTTCGGGTTTGTACACCCAAGTTCACAAGTATTTACTTGTGAACTGAATTTGTTATCTCGTGTTCTTATCGATTTATTCCGCTGCATATGTTATATTCTACTCTGGTCGATGTTGCTAATCAATGTTTAACAACATTGATTAGCAACATCGTGAATTTGAGAATTATTCTTAAAACCATAGACCTTCAAATTTTACAGGGTGGTTCAATTTATTTATAAATTGTGTTATTTTTATTGGCTTCCATATACATCAATAAAACTTCTTTGCAGTTCTTTGATGTATGATCTTAGATTTAAATAAGAATTTTAATTTTCCAAAATCTGAGAGTCTTAAACCAAATTAAATATATTGTTTTTAATTTTAACATGATAAATTAGGAATAATAACAAACATTTATGTTATGAGATTTGTTAGGTTCAAATCATAATCCAAAAATGATCTACGCATTTATCATCCCTAAATGCAATCCTAGCCTTTTCTTAATACACTGTTTTGGATAACTACATTATTTTAAACCCGCGATTAGCATAATTATATTTTAAATATAAAAATATTTTTGAATAATTAGATTTGTATTCTAACCAACTTATAATCTTTATTACCGTCAATTATTCAAATTCATTAGTACATAATCATATTTGATGAAATTCAATTGTAATAAAAATATAATTGCAATCATTCTCGAATTATTATTTCGTTTTCTCGAAGCATCTATTAAAAAAAATTCAATCTATTCTTGTTAATTAGCTATTAAAATGTAACCTATAAGGTTAAATTATGATTGGGATTCTAACAAATAAATAATTTTATTAGATTAATTACATCAAATTTTAAATCAGTGTATAGATTTTGTCAAAGGTTAAATTCTTTACTATATACTCATATTAGTAGAATATCAAAGGTAATATAAATATAATTTTTCATAAAATAATCATTTTGTTATTACATTGGATTAGGAAAATTATTAATATTTTTGGGAATTAACTATTGAATGTAACTTATCAGATTAAAGTATGATTTATTATTCAACGACTTACTCTTGATATTAACATCATTAAATCAAATTTTAAATCAATGTATAGATTTACTGAAAACCAATTGGAATGTGGGCAACACTCTTGTTAGGCCGGACTAACGGATCATCCGTTAGGCTAAAATTTAATATCAATACATTATAGTGCAAAAACCAATATATTATAATAAAAAACCAATACATCATAGTACAAAAGCATTACAGTACAAAAACCAATACATCATAGCACGGGTCAAGGATTTATGAAAAACTAATACTTTACATTACAAAAACCAATACATAACAGTACAAAAACTAATACATTATAGTATCGGGTCAGATGGCCTAACGGGTCATAACCCGTTAATCTGGCCTAACACAAGTGTTTGCCTTGGAATGTATATATATATATATATATATATATATATATATATATATATATATATATTCATAGATTTGTTATCTTTTTCTTATTACACACTTTTGCAGTCTTTTAATCTAGCTAATACAATATTAGATGTACAAAAAGTTGTATTGGTATATGAACAGACCTAATTTATTTTTGACCTTCATTATTACCGCGGAAGACGTTGCCTCTTTAAACGCCAATAATACCAGTGTCTAAACCCTTGCACCGCGCTATCCAAATCCAACACTCCAAAAAATTGTCAGAAACTGAATAATAAATTTCATTGATTTCTTGAACTCAAACCAGATCAACCGATAATATTAACCAAACGCCGGAAAAATGAGCCTGATTCCAATGTTCAAGAAAATGATCTTATCATCGAGTGCTTACTACATGGTATAATTCTCATCCTTCTTAGATCTCTGTCGTCATCAACAATTATAATCCATAATTATTTGATTCTCTAATGTCAAATAAAGTAAATTTGCAATGTTAGCTTTTTTAAAACAATTATTGTAGTAAGTGAAAGAGTTTCAGATTATTTCGTAGTTATAAAAATGTTCATCATCATCGTGTTCCTCTGTCAAACGAAAATTATATAAATTTTATGTATTTTGTAAAATATGCTTTCAGACAGTTAAGATAATCATCAAATGATGTATAAATCATTTGTGGCATGATTAATAGGTGGTTGTAAACATATATAATATGGATTTTTTTTGGATTTGTATAACTATTGATATCGACTTATTTTTTCAATAAATAACTATTTGAATCGTGTAAAACATTACTTGCATGTTCTTGGATATGTTAAAACAATATATAACCTTGGTGGATTGTTTCACATACATAGTCTCCGCATGAAGATGTTGAACGTCTATGAACTTTTATTGTTTATCATTTGACTATTTTGATTGCTGGATATCAATTCTTTGAATAAATCTATAATTTATCAAAACTGATTTTGGGACCATTCTAAATAATTTGAGCATTATATCATGGATTATTGTAACTGGCATTATCGTTATACGTTTCAATATTACCTATTCCCAATATTTCATAATGATAACTGAATATGTCTTTTGTTTTTAATGTCTAAATTTCCAGCAATTACCATAGAAGATTGTACCCTTTTTCAATGATCTTGAAGATCTTGAATTTACATTCCGTAATGCTTGAGGTGTTACGTGGGATGTCACTGCTGAAGTTGATGGAGATAAGGTTTATTTTTATAAATTTGGTTTAATATCTCGGTGTGGTATTAATTTATTTTCCATTTTATTTGAATTAAACCTTGGTGTTTAGTGATCTCAACAGTGATATGTCGATAATTGCATTCCAATTTTATGTATCTGGATCCGTATTTTAATAGGCTCGATTTGGACATGGATGGAGTGTATTGGTCGGTTGTTTTTATGAACAGTGAAGACCACATTTTCGATGTGATCATTTTTTATGGTAAGGGTGTTGCAAGTATGTAACACTGTGGGTTTGATCCAGATACGGATCTGATTGACCCTAAATTTGAGGTGAAAATTAGCAAAACACATCTCGAACGTGGCTGAATTGTAAGCCTTATACTATAGACACAATCTTGGTTTTATGGATATGATATTTTGTAAGACATTATTATTCATTGTTTTGTTGGATAGGCCAAGAATCTTTATGGAGGGAGTTCATTGTAGCGGATGGCCGTGATAACCTTAACAAAGCAACGGTTAGATACGACGATAAACGATGGAACGTTGATATCGTTACTCATTCCGATGATTGTCGTTTTATGCAGAATGGTTGCTTAAATTTTATTAACCATTTGATGTTGCCATTGGATTCAAAGATCAATTTTACTCTTCCCAATGTTCCTATATTAGTCTTCAATCATATTCTCATTGTTTAATTTCAATTTCGGTTCATTTTATTTTTGTTAATGTCTTTTTAGGACAATTATTATCTGTTTTGCTCAAGTTTGTAATCTTTCCAACGTTGAATGTCGAGTTGCAGGCTATAACGTACATTTTGACATTAGTCTTTTATTTAATTATGATAATAAGTACTTTGAATATTATTCAATTATTCAATGATAATTATTAGATGATAGACTATTAGGTATTGAGATCGTTAATTATATAACAACTTCAGCATCATCTTAACATGTTATGTTCGGAAAATATTATTTTCTGAAAAATGAAAAAATTTTTATGGAAAAAATAATTTCATATAAGCATATTTCTGTAAAAAAAAATGTATTGAGAATTGGTCAAAGGTTAAATTCATTACTACATGTTCATATTTGTTGAATATCAAATGTAATATAAATACAATCCTTTTCTTATTACACCTGATTAGGAAAATTACTCTTTTTATAACCCACACACACTACATCAAATGTTAAATCAATGTATATATTTACTGAAAATCTATAGGAGTATATATATATATATGTGTGTGTGTGTGTGTGTAATTATGCATACGTATGTTAGAATCGGAGATTACACGCTTTTGCAATCATCTAATTTATCTAATATAATATTACATATGCAAAAAGAAAAAAATTCTCACAATTTTCTACATAGAAAAATATTATGAAGATCAAAACCTATAAATGTGAACTAATTATTTTTTCCAATATGGTTAATACATAAATCATAAGATGCGGTGTAACATTACTATAGACATTCACTCAAAGATTTGATTAATAAATATATGAATAGCAAATTAAATTTTTTATAAGGAAATCAGCATCAATATATTACCGTATATCTTAAATTATTTTCTAACCAGAAGAAATCTTTGACATAAATCCTAAAATATATTGATTTGTTAACTTTAAATATCCAATCAAATATTTGATTTATAAATGATAAATTTAGCAATATGTATTGTTGATAAGGAAGTAATTCGTGTATATAAGTTCCAGTATATCTTGAATTATTTTCGGCAAAAAGCCATGAATGAATAATTTAATTTATTACTATAATCTCGGTTAATTTAGAGTTAATAAAGATTGTTATTTTTATAGGTTGTTTCACTGCTTAATTAATGTAAGTCTCCATTAATTAAGCTGCATATAGAGTTATTCATTTTTGCCGTATTTATAGAACAATGTTCATATAATGATATTTTGACTCCATATTCAACTAATTTTGCAGTAAATCAGGGAATTTATTTCTATCTATAAATAATAATATTTACTTAAATTACATAAGTCATAGCCTTACTTGCTTTAAGTTTTAAACACTTGTATAAATAGATTAAATTCTGATCATCATTTTTCACCATCACACTTACATTAATATAACACTATTGTATTATTAGTCTTTCAAACATAATGTCATCATCAGACTTTATTGACAATATTAATCCCTCCAAGGAAACTTGGAAAATTAATGTTCGGTGTGTTCGTATGTGGTTGGCTTACTAAAAAGATAACCAAGATAAACCCTTTAGTTTGGAGTTGACTTTGGTGGATGAGATCCATTCTAAGTTTACGTCTATTACTTTTATGATTTAAGCAGGTTTTGTTGATTTGAATAATTACTATTTTTATGGAGAAATTCAAACCTCAGTCAGGAATTATTTGTTTGCTCATTACCAACACAAGATACACGAAGGTAACTTCTATTGTGTTAGCAATTTCATCATCAAACAGAATGATGATGAGTACCAGACAACCGCACATCCATACAAGATTGCTTTTCATAACCATACCGGCTTGCGAGGTTTGAACAAACCTTTATCCATACCAATGTATGTTTTTAGGTTTGTTGAGATTAATGATATAAATTCCGATGAAGTGAACGAAAGATGTTTGGTTGGTAAGACAACATATTTGAATATTGATTATAAATTATTAAGTTTCCTAATTTTTGATGCATATTTTAAAATATTATAATCTTAATTTCTAAATTAGCGTGACGTATAACTCCAATCGATGGATAGATGTAATTGCTGAAGTAATGGCATGCGAGCATATAACTCCAGTTGAGAAAACATGAGGTAATAGAACGACAGTCAGATTATAAGATACTCTGTAAGTTAGTTTACTCCATAATATGTTATTTCAATCGAAGGGCGATAAAAATTGTTTCAACCTTTTGTTCGTTATGTAGGGGGAGACAATTTCGTGCACATTTTGGAATAAATTTGCCCCACAAATGGAAAACTATTGGAAGAGAAATTCCAAAGGTCCGGTGGTCATTATTCTACAATGTGCGATGATAAAGAGCTATAAAGGTTACTTTATGTATTTAAATTCTCCAATGGTCATTATTAATTTAATATCTCTCAAATCGTATGTCGACTTCATTTTTCATTCGTGTGATGTTAATTATTAATTAAGAATATAACACTTAGATGTATGAAAATCAGGTGTTAAGGGCATACAAAATTCGATGTACCCGAGTCGGTTGTTTATTAATGACGATATTGAAATCATGAGTTTTGAATCAAAGTAAGTATGTATAAATTTTTTTGGCAAACTGTTATTTATTTTAATTTGTTAATACATCTGATTTTATAATTATGATTCATTCATAGTTCAATTAAAAGTAAACGATCAATACATTTTTTAAAATTGAAGGATCATTGGAAATGGTCGTGTTCGTGAGATATCTTCTAGAATTTTTTCCAACACGGATACAAACCATGGTTCCGGAACTTTAGAGGATTTCAGTTCTTCTTTGGAATTTAAACAGATTGTTGATTTGTGTGATATCTCGGAGGTATGATTATGGATTATATATATTTTTTTATAAATAAGATATATTAAACATTGTGCTTCAAATTTCTATTTTAATTACCAATTATTTATTTTGAAAATATGTAGGAGGGCTTTTTTGTTGTGTATGGTACTATAATGAATACTCAAACTACTTATAATTGGTATTATAATGCATGCGCCATACGTTCTACTAAGAACAATGATGCAGTTGGTTCCAAGTATAGAAAGTGTTTTGCTGTTCCAAATCCACTGAACCAAAGTACGTTAAATCAAATTACAACATGACATTACGCACTTTGATTTACATACTTAGTGAACTGTGTGATATAACTATAGCTCTCTATACTCTATATTAAATTTATTATATTTTATCCAGATTTAAGTTGATAGTGCACATTCAAGATGATTCTGGAACTGCTTCCTTTGTGTTGTTTGATGAGCAGATTGAACCATGTATCAATAAAAGTTCATCAGAATTAAAGAAGGTTCTTGAAATGGTAATATAATCCTATATATTATTAGTATCAATCCGGTATATGAAAATGATGATACTTTGTACGAAAAACATTTTCTATAATGGACTGACAATTTTATATATCTTTTTGTTGATACAATGTGGAATACATACACATAATCTGAAATTATTTTACAGAATCTAACTTCAGTTTTCCATTAGGATGATGATTTTGATTCTTTCCCAGATGAGCTTGATCAACTCATAGGCAAGAATGTTTGTTTAAGGTGGAAATCCAAAAGTATAAACTTACTCAGCGTACAAGAATATACGGTGTTGCCTTAATGACTAAAGATCTTGAAATTATCAATAAATTTGTTAACAAAGAGAACTCTAGAAAGGTTATTTACTAATATTTGATGATGTTTTTATAATATGTAGAGTGATTCTTTGCACTTAATAATGTATACCTTCGGATGTCATATTACTGTGTGTAGCTTGTGTTGGTAATTAATTTTGAAAATTAAATATTTTCTGTAGGGGCTTCCATCTGATGGTAATATCATCTCCATAGTAACTGCTAGAAACCTCAATAACGATTTTGACAGTGTAAGTATATCAACATCTCAAGATTTTTAACATTCATTTCCTAAAATTATTTTTTACATTATTCTTCTTCCGCATAAGCATTATCTAATGTATTGTTCTTTTATATTTGTATTGACATTGATAATGCTGAGTACGAGTCATAGCAATCAACCACTGCGAAGAAGGGCAAAGTGAAGGTTGAGAGAGAATAATTACAATCGATCTTTTTGTGTTTGAATAAACATTTTCATATTTTTTCCAGGACCATGTTTGGTTGGCATTAAACTATTTAATTTTCCTAGCTTTCTTCAGTTTTCGATTAACTCACGATGCGTATTGGATGAATAAATTTTGGTGTGATTGGAGTTTTAACAGATTGATATCCTATTTTTCATGTATGGAAGAATGTTTACATAGTTTACGACACTTGGTGTTTATGATGGATATATTAGATTTCAAATTAGATAATTTCAAATTGCTATCAGTTTCATTATTTGTTCCTGTGTCCAATATTTTACGGAACGAGAAAGTTATTATTTCTAATGTTTTAGATTGAGTGATATTGTTTAAATATGTAGTTGTATGTTAGTAAAATATAATTATACAACAAGGAAAAAAATTAAAAAATTAAATGATATTTAGTACAATAAGTCACGTAAATCAATTTTGTGCAGCGTCTTCCTCGCTTCAATCTTACATGTCACTTATCATATTTTTTATTGTTAGAGGGAAGTGTTGCACACGTGTCAGTCAAAGTTACCATTTTTATATAATACTAGGGCACACGTAAGATTATGCATTATGCTATACAAACTGCCGCCGTTCTGTCTATTTTTTTCTTGTCTGCTCCTACAAAAGAACACAGTTGCCTCCCTTTTTTTTTCAATAAGTTTTGAGTTCAAGTAATGTCCTCCCTTTTGGTACTAATGTTTGCAAGGGTTTTCATGGGAGCGGATCCAGGGGCTTCAGTTAGTACATATACTAATTAGAACCAAATTGTTATTATCCAGTTGATTTAAGTTTTTACAGATCTGCTGCGTTTTATTTGTTTATAAATTTTAATATTTGTATTTTGCTTTGTACTTTGATGTTGTGTAATTATAAATTCAGGTCATTGTATAATTGAAATTTTTCGATGTATGCTGCCTAATCCTTTGTTGTCCAGTGATTATAGTTCTCTGATCAAGATTCTTCGAATTTTTTCAGAACAAAATTTCGAAAGAAGCATCAAAGTTTTTTAATGATATAGATGATCTGCCGTGTTATACAATCCGGAATATTCAAGGTAGCTACTGGATTATACAGCTTGAACGTCGGGATGGAGATGTACTTATTTTATCATTAATTTGGTTTGTGGAAACAACTTTATTAACAATCTAATTTATGTATCTGAACAATTGTTTTCATAAATGATTTGGTTTAACTTATGTTTACTTCTTCGCAGATTCATTTTGGTAATGGTTGGCTTGAATTTGTATCCGAAAGCAAGTTAAAAAATGGTATGATGTTGCTTTACACAAATACTGAACCTATGATATTTGATGTTACAATAATGGATGCAAGATGTGTTGGAATGATGGAATTAGTTGGACAGTCTACCGCAAATCCGATTACGGCTCCACCTACTTTCCGAGTCACTCTAACCAAAACTCATTTCGATCGTGACCGCATCGTGAGTTATTCATCCATAAATATTGTATTACTTAATTAAATATTCTTTAATCCTAAAAATTAATTCAATTATATTTGTAGGTATTTTCGAAATCTTTCTGGTGGAATTATATAGTTTCTTCAAACCATTGCGATAATAGTAAGGTCACTATTAGGCATGACATATTGAAGTGGAGTTTGCATGTTAAGTTCGACAGTAATCGTTATTGTATGCAATCTGGCTGTAGAGAAATTTTCGACCACTTTGGTCTACAGATAGACAGTATTATTCAGTTGGAACTACTTTACGTGCCCGGATTGGTTTTCAATCTCACCATAATTTAAGAAGGTGTAGCAACCACTGCGATCTTGCTATTTACACATCCGTACAATATGACTATTGATGATGTGTGCTAGAAGACTATTTTGATGAACATCCCTATTACAAAAACTGGCAGTATTCAAATTATCAATATTTTCATGTCAAGGATTCATATTAATTTTCGCACATTTTTTAATTTTATGTCTAAGTTAGGGATTGATTAATGTTACTATATCATTCTTATTTTAATGGAATCAATCTCTGTGTTTTGTTTTTTTAAAGTACAAGTTCAGCTTTTTCAATGTTTAATCACTCCTTTTTTTCAAATAGATCAATCTATATTATATGATTTTGCTTCTGTGTACAAAACTCCACAAACCGAATATGGTTGATTTATTATACGGTACATCCCAAACTGCATATGAAATAATATTAAAGCAATAGATAATTAACCAAAATTTACAAGTAAGACACTTAATAAAGCAATAGATTTATTTAAACTTTAGTATTTACACCAGAAGATAATATTACCTTCTCCTACAATCTAAAATTTACCATATCTAATACAAGTAATACCCAACGCAAAAATGGGATATTATCCACCAAATAAAAGAAAAAAGCAACATATATTTACCATTACAACGTAATCATAAAATATCCTGTGATATTCTAATATTGGGATAAATTTCAATAAGAATATCTTCAATGTTATCATTATAGTAAATCGATAGAAGTACTATACTATAAATATCAGAAAATTATGATATTCCAGCAACTATTTATATTAATGATTAGAATTTGCCTTACGGAGATATTTTATAATCTAAATTAATAATATCTGTTATACACTCCATATACAACATATGGTAACTTTAAATATGGCATAAAAGATTATGGTTAATATTGACGATCTTCAAATTTGTCCATATATTATCATCGACATCCACTTATAAGAAGGTCCTAAAACAACTATTGAAACCAACATTTCATTAAAACCGTACATATACACCTTCAAGTATTTTTTTGAACATCCCTGATATATGTAAATTAGTTATACATCGTGCGTAATTTTCAGAATCAATATATAAATTCTCACAGGTTTCATTTCTACCCGATTCGATATTGTCTCTTGTTCACATATCAATTTAATGTGGATTCACTTTTTTAATCCTTGTTCCTCAATGTATAGTATGACTGATGAAGAAGCAAAACACAGTAGAATTTTAAGGAAGGCCTTACTACGGCGGAAGCGTTCTAATGGTAATTTCTTTTTTATAACAGTTTTTAAACTAAATTATTACACTGACATTTTATACACTACTCTGTTTGTAGATCTAAATGAAAATGATTCTTCGGTAAATTCAGCAACATTCGGTATCAATTGAAATAATATCACAATTTGTCTATAATTCCCACCATTGTTTTATATAGTTTTTATTTTACATTTTGTATAAACATTTGCTGCATGATATTTTTAGGATATGAATTAATGTGAGGACCATAAATTATGAAAACATGTATTAATTTGTATATTAAAAAATAATTTTCTATTTTAAATCTTGTATAAACACTTCGCATGACATTTTAAGTATATGAATTAATGTAATGATCTTGAATTATGCAATTACCAAAACAATGTAAGTTCCACGATAATTTTTTTATCAATTTTTTTAATAAACACTTGCTGCATGATATTTTAAGGATATGAATTAATGTAATGACCATGAATTATGCAATTACCAAAACAATGTATGTTACAGATAATTTTTATATCAAAATTTTTAATAAACACTTGCTGCATGATATTTTAAGGATATGAATTAATGTAATGACCATGAAATATGCAAACATGTAAAACAATGTATGTTAGTGATATCTGTTTCCTAAAATTATTAATATATCTTGCTAACTTACATACAATCGTATATAATTGATCATGTTCTGTTGGTTGAATATTTTCCAAGGTTTTACTTCTGAAATTTCTAATCAAATAAGTCCAAGTTCAAATGCAAGGAAGATCCGAAAGTCGTTAATGCATAACAAAAGAAATGAAAATTCACAAGGTAACTATACTGGAGTTTTAACTTTGTGATTATTAATATTATTTGGGTGTATTCATCGAAATTATGAGAATGAGTTACATTATAATTACAACAGTTAACAATTATCTAAACCTACCCATAGTTTATGATATATATTTATTTATTTTTATATTTTTTTTCTTTAATTTCACAGATTTCCTTTTGTACAATTATTTTAGATTGTTCTATTTCCACTAATAGAGATGTTTACAAAAATCTAATCAGGTGGTACCAATCAACTGTTAATATCGTCTTCTCAACCATTAGCCAATATTTCAAATTGTGAGTAATAAAATTAGAATATTATTTTTATGTTTGTATTTCAACCATTATATATCAAATGGTGTTTATTAATTTGTTGTTGTACTCCCTATTTTATACTTTGTTTTATGTTGTGTATATATTAATATTCTATGATCAATCACCTAGATATTCTCATGGCTTAGTTTCTGCAAGTTCTGTAACTAATGTTAAATGCAATGACAAGTTTGCCGGTAATTTTCTTTTTCTTCTTGGGTTGAATAGTTCAAATATAGCATTCATTATAAGTTCACCTCTCAATTATTAAAAATAAATATTATTTTGGAAACATGATGAATTTTAACTTGCATTAATTAAATATATTTTGTTATGATGTAGGGAATATTCATAACCATACATAATTACCGTTATCTCATATAACTAATGGTAAGCAATATACATACAAAATCTCATATTTAAGTAAAAAAGCACTTCCACCTTTTATTTTTTCCTAAAACCATTGACTAATCAATGTTATTATTTTTGTGTCGGCTCTTGAACATCTCATGATCAAAATACATGCAAATAACAAGTATTGTTGTTGATCCTAACAGACGTTTATACAACAATTTTGAAAACTTACATAATAGAAATCAAATGGTTCATACAACAGTGTCTAATTCACAAGGTTATCTTCTTTCAATACTAAATGTCTACGTATTATTTAACAAATATATATATATATATATATATATATATATATATATATATATATATATATATATATATATATATATATATATATATATTTTTTTTTTTTTTTGTAAATACTAAATATAGTTCAATGCTTTACTATTTATAAACATAAAAATATATTTAGTATAAAGTCTTTGTTTATTTGAAATTATATTTTTACTAATATATACATTGATAATAATTTGCAGCAAATGCTGCTAATGCAAGGAATGCTAGAAGAATTAATTTGCAAAATCAGCGTGCAGGTCAATGCAAATTCTTTTTATAAATATCATATGTAATTTAAATATTATTCTTCAGTATGAATATAAGTTAACAATGTATTTTTATAATAATTCAGTACTTTATTAATTATTAATACAACGTCTAAGAATAATGGTTCAATGGCAAACATTCCAACAAATCAAATAGCAGATAAGGCCCGAAATTCTTGAGGTGTTAACAAAAGTACGTCTCATTATCATTATTGTATTATTAAACCTAATATATTTTTTGTTTTCATATAAAGGTCTTTCTCTACCAACTTTTACACCCACTGAAACATTTTTAGAATATGAATATTACACACCTTATTGTTTCTAAAATCCTTAACAGAAGTCGAGCCTACAAAAAAGATAACTTTTGTACGTCGACAGCGCATAACTGTGTACGAAAAAATGGCAGACTCAACAGGTTTATTTTCCAACTTTATACATATAAATGATGCAATAGATACCATTAAGTTGTCTCATATGGTAATTACTGTATAATTTTCTATAAGGGTATGTCGATAACGGTGATCCAACCTTTAGCTGCAATTTCTGCCATTCCATAATGTGGTACTATGAGAAAAAAGAAAAGTTGGCCAAACCAGCGTGTCCAACATTCAGTAGATGTTGTGGTGATGGAAAGATTGAGTTTCCATTCCTAACGGAACCCCCTGCGCCTCTTGCGAATTTCATACTTGGGAATGATCGGAGAAGTAATAAGTACATGGGTAATATGCGTGGTTACAATAGCATTTTCTGTTTCACGTCCATGGGAGGAAACATAGACACATTAATCAACAAAGGTCAAGGACCTTATGTCTTCAATTTGACGGGTGCAAACTATCACAGGATAGGAAGTTTATTGCCAGTAAATGGATCCTCGCCTAAATTCTCGCAGTTGTACATATATTATACTGAAAATGAAACTCAAAATAGAATGACCGGAATGGGGTATGAATTAATCTTTTTATTTTTTAATTTGTTATCAATACTAATATAATTATTTATATTATGTAGAAATAGTTCAGACACAAGATCAATCTCCTTTGATCCTACAATCATTGAAGATATTAGAAATATGCTTGATGTGCACAATCCCTTGGTCCAATCATTTCGAAGTGTTAGGGAACGGTTCACAGCAGAGGAACAATCTGGTCTTAAATTGAAGCTTATTGGTGGTAGAGAATCTGATGGAGAACCTCTAATCTTCCAACTGCAAGTGAAGTAGCAGATCTTATTCCTGATGATTTTGATGATACTTTTGACACTAAGGATATCATTATTGAAATTCAGTCTGGC
The DNA here is from genome assembly GCA_014905375.1 of Phtheirospermum japonicum. Classification (NCBI taxonomy): domain Eukaryota; kingdom Viridiplantae; phylum Streptophyta; class Magnoliopsida; order Lamiales; family Orobanchaceae; genus Phtheirospermum; species Phtheirospermum japonicum. Next base: position 267,751 of record BMAC01000708.1, read on the forward strand.
ATTTTGCAAAGGATAAGTGAGTTACATCCTTCGTATCTAGCGCTACTACATCAACTACAAGGGATAAATTGACGCTGCGAGAGTTTTTTGCATTTAGGATACAAGAACGACCATGCGAGTCAAAGATTCTTCTATCTTCTCGAAGGCTCTTTCAACAATTCTTGGTTAATGGATACACGATGTTCGAGTGTGTAAGGTTAAAACTTGTTAGGTTTAATCAAGTACTTCTAAGAACTGATAAATATAAGAATCTCAAAGATACAGCTACGAGGGGTCAAAAACAAGCCACTTCTGTTGGTCAGAGAATAGTGATGCCAACTTCTTTCACCGGGAGAGGTCGGTATATGATCCAAAACTATCGAGATGCAATGGCTATTTGCAAGTGGTTTGGATATCCGGATTCGTTCATTACAATCATCTGCAACCCAAAGTGTCCAGAGATAACCAGATATTTAAACTTGAGGGCAAGATAGGACGGATATTGTATGTCGTATCTTCAAAATCAAACTGGATCAAATAATTAAGGACATGCAAGAAATGGAAATCTTTGGCAAGACTCGAGAAGGTTAGAAAATTTATTAAACATTCTATTTTTTATATATAAGATTTTTTTAATTTAATTCAAATACATTTAATTTATCTAAATATATGCGTTTATCATTATTTTGCATATGTAATTAATTTATTTGGTAAAATTCTTTGAAGATATTTCCTTTTTTTCTGAAAGAAGTTTTTTAATAAATTACATATAGTTGTTTTCATTAATTAATTTATAATTGTGTTATCATCAAGAGAAAAATCTTTTTACCTCCTGAACTATGGTCATTTTGACACTTTGCCTCCTAAACTTTTCTTTCGTGCAAATTACCTCCTAAACTGTACGAATTTTGCACTTAACCTCCTGAACTCTCGTTTTTGTTCGAAATTCTAGTCGGATCTCACTCGTGTGACATGCACGCTAACATATAAGGGGTAAAATTGACTTTCCATCTCTTCCTCATGACTCCCGCTCAAGATAATGTCACATGAGCACTACGTAGGTTCCAAATCCTATGTGTATACATATATTAATGTGAACATTATCTTAACAAGTCACACGAGTGCTCACGTGCCATTGTTTTGAGCAGAAGCCATAAGTAAGAGATGGAAAGCTAGTTTTACCCCTTATATGTAAGCGTGCATATCACACGAGTGAGATCCGACCAAAAGTTCCACCAAAAATTGGATTTCAGGAGGTTAAGCAAAAATCGTACAGTTTAGGAGGTAATTTGAGCGAAAAAAAAAGTTTAGGAGGCAAAGTGTCAAAATGGCCATAGTTTAAGAGGTAAAAAAGATTTTTCTCTATCATGAATTATTTTTTAATTGCATTTTTCATGAAGTTATCTACATGGTGGAATTTCAAAAGCGAGGTTTACCGCATGCTCATATCCTTATTTTCCTAGACTGCGGTAGTAAACTTCCAGAACCAGAAGATGTTGATCAAATTATTTCGGCAGAGATCCCAAATAAAGAAACTCATCCGAAGTTGTACGAATTGGTGACTTAACACATGATGCATGGTCCTTGTAGTTCTAAAATAGAGAAAGCATGTCTGAAGAAATGAAAATGTACTAAGGGCTTTCCTATGAAATACAATGATAGAACTACTGTTGATGATGATGGTTACCCAATGTACAGGAGAAGGGATACGGGAAATGCAGTAGTTAAAAATGGTTTCACTCTGGACAATAAATATGTTGTTTCATACAGCCTCAAATATTGATCAAATATCAAGCTCACATAAACTTTGGATGGTGCAATCAGTTTAAATCCATCAAATATCTTTTCAAGTACATAAATAAGGACCATGATCATGTGACTTTGTCTATAACGGAACGTGGAAATGATGCAAGTGGAAAGGAAGAGATTGTTGATGAGATAAAAAAACTACTACAACTGTAGATATATATTTCCATATGAAGCTCTTTAACGTATACTTGCTTTGGATATATATTATAGGAATCCATCTGTACAGCGTCTAAGTTTCCACATAATAGATGAACAACCAGTCTTCTACAATGATGATGGCACAATTGATAAAGTGTTGTTGAAGAAGACGGAAGGGAGTCGATGTTTCTGGCTTGGATGGAGTGCAATAAGAAATATCCTTATACTAGAAGCTTATCCTATACAGAATTCCCAACAAAATTTGTTTGGAATGGCACACCACATGTTTGGACTGTTAGACAACGTTGTTTGGACTGTTAGACAACGTGGCATTAAATTTGGTTGGTTAGATTACGTTCCTCCTGGTGTTGGAGAGGCATACTATTTGTCACTAATGCTACATCATTCTTGGGGCGCAACTTCACATGAAGATATACGAACAATTACTGACATTGTTTACCCTACTTACAAGGCTGCATGTTATTCTCTAGGATTGTTGGATGATGATAAGGAATACATTGATGGTATTATCGAGGCGAGCTATTGGGGTTTACCAACATTCATTAGGAGACTTTTTGCATCTTTGCTACTGTCAGGAAGCATTTCAAGACCAGAATATGTGTGGAAAAAGAATTGGCTATTTCTTGCAGACGACATCCTGCAAAGACAATGCAAAAATATTGGCATAGATGGTATTTATTAATTTTAAGTATTTCTTACCACAAATAATTAATACATTTCTTTTTTGCAAATTTTATGGTAAATTTTAAATATATTTTAATTATGTCATTTTCCACATTGTGTAAGTTTACAGTTAACTGATGAGTTGTTGAAAAACTTTACATTGATTGAGTTGGAAAAGATTTTCTAAAGTAATGGGAAATCACTCAAAAACTTCGCTGATATGTCCATTCCTGGTGATGTTTTGATTAATGACGGAAATAACAAACTGATCAAGCAAGAACTTAATTTTGATAGATACCTTTTGGATGTTGAACATCGTAAGCTATGCTCATTATTAACTGATGAACAGAAGATAATCTATTGTGAGATATTAAGTGCTACCTCATCAGTCAAAGGTGGTGTTTATTTTGTCTACGGCTATAGTGGCACGGGTAAAACCTTTATTTGTCAAACATTATCAGCCATTTTACGGTCTAAAGGAGAAACTGTCCTTAATATTGCTTCAAGTGGTGTTGCGGCCCTTTTACTTCCTTCAGGCAGAACTGTACATTCAAGGTTTGGTATACCTCTGACTATAACGGGAGATTTAATGTGTTCAATTACACCCAGGACTGAATTAGCTGCTCTAATGGATCATGCAAAACTAATCATTTGGGATGAGTCTCCAATGATGAGTAGATTTGGTTTGGAAGCTTTGCATAAGAGTTTAATATTTATTGCACCAGAAGAAAGAAAGAACCTAGCAGTTGGAGGTAAGGTTGTAGTTCTTGGTGGAGACTTTAGATAAATTCTTCCAGTTGTGCTAAAGGGCAGTCGAGAAGATATTGTTTATGCAAGTATATGCTCATCTCGATTATGGGAACATTGTAAAATTTTGCGATTGACGAAGAATATGAGGTTAACTATTAGACAATCATTGATCGCTTCTGTTGCACAAGAAATCAAAGAGTTCCCGGAGTGGATACTGAAAATTGGTGATGGTGACATTGGTACTGAGGTGGATGGTGAAACCTTGATTGATATACCAGAAGATATACTTTTACAAACTACGGGTGATCATGTTGCCGCTATTGTGGAGAGCACTTATCCATCTATTTTAGAAAACTTTGGAAGTGACTCATTCTTTGAGGAAAGAGATATTCTTGCACCCACTAATAACATTGTTGAAGCAGTTAATGATTATGTGATGTCGATACTTCTAGGTGATGAAAGAGAATATCTTAGTTCCGGTACGATTTGCAAAACATATGTCAACGGAGAGGCTCAGCATCAAGTGTACTCAACTGACATTCTTAATTCAATAAAGTGCTTAGGGATACCTAATCATATTTTAAAGTTGAAAATTGGTGTCCCCGTTATGTTGATTCAAAACATGGACCAAGCTTCAGGTTTATGCAATGGTACAACGTTGGTTGTTACACAACTTGAAGATCTCATTATTGAAGCAAGGATTCTATCAGGCAATAATATTGGGACCAAGGCGTATATTCCACGAATGGCATTAAGTCCCTCCATTAGTAGGGTGCCATTCAAATTGCAGAGAAGGCAATTTCCAGTCATTATTTATTTCGCAATGACTATAAACAAGAGTCAGGAGCAAACTCTTTCGAATGTTGGGTTATATTTGCCAAGACCAGTTTTCAGCCATGGTCAGTTTTATGTTGCGATTTCTCGAGTTAAGAGTCGTAAAGGCTTGAAGATTCTTTGCTGCAATGAAGATGGCATCATTGTAAAAAAAATGTAATGTAGTTTATAAGGAAGTCTTCACTACAAGAAATCTGATGTTTAGTGACGATTTTTTTTCCACGCATAAAAATTCGTCATAGTATGTTAATTAATAGTGTCGTTTTTTAATTTCGTCATAGAATAATACCCTTTTATGACAACATTTATTGTTGTCACAATTGTTTACCGATTTCGTCACGAATACTTTTATTTGATGACGTTTAAATGAATTTTTTCACAATTTTGGGATGACAAAAAAAAAGGTTCGAAAAACCCATTTTATGACAAACATATAATAAAATGTGACCAGATTTGGGTGTCACTATAAGTTTCTAGTTGTGACGGAATCATTTTTTTCACTAATGTTCCCTTGAAGAATGGTGACGATATTTGTTGTCACAATAAGTTTCTTTTCATGACAATGCTACAATTTGTCATCAGTTCTAGAAAAATGACGACAACATTATTTTGACACGAAATAGTTCTTCGGTGATGTCAAATATGAATTTGTCATAATAATTTTATTTTTGCTACAAATTTACACCAGATTTAGGAGACTCTTCCGATAACAAATTGATAATAATTACAGATGATTTTCGGTATCACTGCATATTTATGTTATTAAAAGCATCATATTTCTCATTAATTTCTCTAAATGTAATGTTAATTAATTTTAATTACTCTATATTGTATAATATTTGAAGTAATCAATAATATAAATATAATAAAAATCAACGTTAAAGAAATATATTAATTAAAATAAATAACTAAATTATGTGTTTTACACAATTAAAATAACAATATTAATAATAATATATTTGATTGAGACATTTATTTATGCTTGAACTTAATCTATGTTCCATGAAAAATGGTGACAACATCCATTGTCACAATAAGTTTCTTTTCATGACAACACCATATTTTGTCAGTGCTTTAAGAGAAATAGTGACAACATTATTTTGACACTAAAGTCCTATTTAGTGATAACAAATATAAGTTTTTCATTCACATCAAGATTTAGGATGAGACTTTTTCAATAACAACTTGATAATAATTGGTGATGACATTTGGTATCACAATATTTTTTAATATAATTATTATTCAACTTACTATTTATCATTAAATATTTGTTTTTCTATGTTTACTTTATAGTTTTTAATGACTATAATATTATTAGATAATATTTCTTAAGTTTTTTATTTTTAAATTGATTAAATAAGTTTATAAATTTAATTAATAGATTATTATTTTTTCTTCTAATATCAAGTTTTAAAATTTATTTATTATTGTGTTATAACATTTTATATTTGTTTACAAAAGTTCTCAATTAATCTCTTTACACAAAATCTCTTTTTGTGAACATCACTTTTTGTGAACATCTTTATTTGTGTGAGAACTATTTATTTAGAAGTTAATCACACTTTATTATATTCTTATCTAATTTAAATATATTTTGATATTTATTTTATAATACTTCAATTATAATTTTCATTTTTAAAATATAAATTATTCATGATTAAATATTTATTTACCTTGCTTTATAATTTTGAACGGCTTATATTATTATTCTATATTTTTTTTTACAAAGTGTTTAGTGTGTGTATATTAAACTTATTTCTGAATGTATATAACTTTGTTTATAAATTATAATATCAGGATCATGTGGTGGAGTGGTTGGGGCTAGGTACAAATTAAAATATTGCGGGTTCAAACCTCATGTCTCTTGAATATTATTTTTTTGCTCCATAGAAAATGTGTAAATGTTGAACAATGTCAATAAAAAAGTAAATCGCAAAACAAAACTACTGGGATTTGACCCACAGTGTATTGCACCGCCTGCTAATAAGGTATGATTCTATGGCGATTCTACCTACAGTCAGCCATTGTACGTGTCCTATCTAATTATAATATTATTAATTAAAAAATAAATATTAATTTGTTATTGTCTACAATGCCCTTTTGTATGTTTAATTATTTAAATTAAAAAATAAATATTTTCAATTTATTACAAAATACCCAAAAAGTTTATTAATTACAAAAGACCCACCAAATTATAAATATATTTAAAAAAAACCTAACTAATCATAAAACTCAACTAATATCTTAAAATTATTATAATAAACTTAATTAATTTATAATCTAGCGTATTGGTTCTGCGAGATATTGTGGAAGTATTTTGCGTATTGGTTATGTGAGATATTACCTTTGTCAAAAGGCAAAAATATAGGCAAAAATATAAACAAAGGCAAAAATATAAAATTTTGCACTTGAGCATTTTCAAACCCTGGTGGTTTGTTTCACGCTCCTCACCTTCTTTGTTTCACGTTCCTCACCTTCAACCACGGGACTGCTTATATCACTTATGCAACTTGTACTCAGGGGAAACTATATTTGGTAGAGTCGAACCCGAGTCCTCTAAAATCTTTTGTTTCACATACCTAGTCTACTACCACTACACTACTTGTATTCTTTGTTTATATTTTACTTTTTTTAATATCAGTTTGTTATCTGCTACTTTTAATTACTAATTAAAATCTTTTCAATGCATCATATGTAATTATATATGTATATGTATATATATATATATATATATAATTTTTTTCCTGGTGCATAATTTAATCATATTTATATGTGTATGCTCGTGATAATGAAAATTCTTGAGTAATACAAAATAATATAAACTTGTCATGTGATAAAATTAATTTCACAAAGCATCGGAAAACGTGATATGTGGCCTACGATCTTATAATCTAATTCATGTTCTTGAAAAAAAATTGTAAATCATTACAATTATGTAATTCAAGTATCTCTAATCTTATTTTATTACAAATGGTTGAACCCACTGGTCCCGAATTTGAAATATTGGACTCAGAAGAAATTGAGTACCATTGTTGGGTTTCTGATATTGAAACTACTTTAATGGAAATGAATTTCATATCCACGATCATACCACCCACCGATCCAACAGACAAAGAACCGTCTGATAAAATTAAATTCAATACCCTAATGTTTTTGCGGCGTCATATTGGCCCAAGCTTACGCTGGAAACTACTTTAATTACTATTATATTAATTAATTAATATTTATAAGAAACTATACAATGCAACAAATGTTGAGAGTATGTCATATTTTGAATTTTTCAAAATACGCAACTAATAATTTTTAACGAATTTAATCTAAACTTTAAAATATAAAATAATTTAATAATATTCATTAATAAATAGAAATTAGACACAAGTTTAGAATGTGACAACTTGTGAATGTTTTGTAGTATGTAAATAAAATTATTAATGAGTTTAATCTAAATATTAATATAGAAATTATTTGCTATTGTATTAATTAATAAATAGAATATAATTATTTGATACGTGTTTAAGTAATTATTTGATACCAAATTTTTTATTTAAATAATTATTTGCACCAATTTTTTTATACTATGTAATTAACTGGTGTTTCTATATAAATAGTGTCATATCAGTGGTTTTTACATACCATTTTTTAATTTATATTATTTGATCAATGGTCCTAATCAATTTGACTACTTGTTCCTAGATATTTAATATATACTATTAGAGAGTTTTATATTATTTGTTTTTTTATTATATTTTATGAATTGTAATTTTTTTTTTTTTTGACATTTGTTGGAACTTATAATTTATTTGTTGAGATTAACCAACTACTATTTGATGTTAATTTTGTCCAAAAAATATATAATTATACATTTGTCTGATCACAATTACTCTTAGCCTAAGTTGCACCGATACGACACAGACACGAGGACACGCGTATTTTTAAAAATATAGGACACGACACGGCTCACACACGTTTATAATATATATTTTATTTTCTACAAATATTAAATTTTAATGTATTTTATTTTCAATTAATCATATAAAATAATTACAAACTCATTCACAATAATTGATAAAATTCCAAGTAAAATGAAAAATGAAAATAATTAAAAAATGAAAAAAAAATAAAAAAAAATTGAAAAAACGTGTCGGGAACATGTTCGGGTCATGTCCCCATATGTCGCGATGTGTCCTAGGAGTGTCTGAGCAGTGTTCCCTGTCAAGAATTCAAAGAAAAAAAAAGAAATATAAAACGCGTCCGACACGTGTCGGAGGTGTGTCTGGCGCGTGTTCGCGTCCGCGGAGTGTCTGACTCGCCATCGGGGTCAAAAATGGAGTGTTTGTGCATCATAGCTCTTACACTTAAATAAATTAAAACTACTACATAATGTTTACATAAATATATAAAAAAAAACTGTAAATAACTATTTAATAAATTATAATACGCAAAAAATAATAATAAATGAATTTTTTTTTATAAAAGTTATAATATAATACTAAACAAAATTCAAAACTTGAATTCATAAAGACTATATAAAATAATATTTTTAAATTTTATATAATTATTTAATAAAATTGAAAAAAATAAAATAAATGAACAATATAATTCATTTGAATTTTATAAGTTATGTTAAATAAATATTTATTCATGAACAATTAATCTATTTAAAAATAAAAAACTTGACGTATATTTTATTTAATATTATAAACTAAATCTCAAAATAATTTTAAACTAGATAAAAAAATAAGTTGTGATTAACTTTGAAATAATTATGATATATTATACTTATGTGATTTTATAAATCACTAATTATTATAAAATAAAATATTTAAATATATTCTATAAAGTTATTTATATATTTAAAACTAAAAATGAAAAAATAAAAAATCAAAGAAACTTAAATCAATAAGATTATATTTAATTAAAATTAAATTCAAATTAATTATTTGCTAAATCTGAAATATGGTATATAAATATTAAAAAAAAAAAAAGAATCCTTAGCTGAGTAATGTATATGACCTATTTGTTTTGTATTTTTTATGAATTAAAAATACTTATTTAATTTTCAAATTTATTAAATAACTATTATAAATTTAATAATATTATATATATTTTATTTCTGAATTTTTACATTTCCAATAGTATCAGCAAATATCTTGAAACTAATTAAAAATATTATTGAACTATAGATAAATTTTAAACACTTATTTTAAAATTTTAAAAAATATAAATATTAAAGAAATTATTATTTAAATCATTAATTATTATAGATTATATTATTTAAATATATAAAAACTAATTCTAGAAAGTTATTGATATATTTTAAACTGAAAATGAAAAATAAACAATAAAAAATTGAAATCAATAATATTATATTTAATTAAAAATTAATTCGAATTAATTGTTTCCTAATCTGAAAAATGGTAGGATATATAAAATACTTAAAATTAAAAAAAAAACAAAAAAAAAAACTGATCCTTAACTGAGTGATGACGTAATAGAAATATAGCTTTGGGTGGTTTTAAAATATTTTATGATTTATATATATTTGTTTCTTAAAATTATTTAATAATTTACCATAATTCAATTTTAGAATTTATTAGCTAATTTAAACTCTTGTAAGAATTCTCTATTTAATTTATAATACTACTGGTTTTTATTTTGTTTATATAATATTATAATATAATATTATACAAATATAAAAATTTAAAATCATAAAAATTGTATAATATACTATTGTTGAAATAATATAATTGTTTAATAAATCTTTAAAATAAAAGAAACTTAAGAATATTATAGAATAATAATTGAAGTCATTAATTTATAAAATAAGTTAAATAAATGTAAATAAATAAATAAATAAAGATTCTATGATATTATGACTCTATAAAAATATAATAATGTGTGATTAACTTTCAAATAAATATTCTATATAATTATTTAATAAATTTAAGAAATAAAATCTTAAAATTTTATAGAATAATAATATAAGTTGTTAAAAAAATATAAAGTAATTTAAATACATATAGAAAAATAAATATTTAATCATTAATAATTATTATAATTAAAAAATTACAAAACATAACATAAATATTATAAAGAAATTATGAAAACAAAAAAAATAACAATATAAGTCATTTAAATTTTATAATTTAGGTTAAATAAATATTCAATCATGAATATTTAATATATTTATAAATAAAAAACTTAACTTAGATTTATCAAATATTATAAACTAAATCCAAAATAATTTTAAATTAGATAAAAAAAATAAATTGTGATTAAATTAGAAATAATTATAAGTTATATATTTTACTTATGTAATTTCATAATTTTCTTTGAGTATTATATTTATTTCTTTAGAAATTATTTTAATTATGATAAATTTGAAAAAGATGTTTAAGAAACTCGAAAAAAACTATATAAGAAATCTGAAAAAACAAAGAATATTGCAAATGATATATGAATTAGAAAAGTTAAATTATGTAGCCATTTTAACAAAATTTTTTTTTCCTAAATAACTATTCAATAAATTATAAAATGAATAAAAAAAATATCGAAATATAAAACATTAAAATATAATACTAAATAAATCTCGAAGCTTGAAACTAGAAAATATATAATACTTTATAATTAAAATACATATAATTATTTTATAAATTTGAAAAAAAAAAGACTTAAAAATATTCTAGACTATTAATATAAGTCATTAAAAATCATAAAGTGATTTAAATAAATATTTCATCATAACTTAATATATTTTGAAAAATAAGAAAAATAACATAAATTAATTAAGTATACTAAAATAAATCTCAAAATACTTTTAAAATGGTAAAAAAAATATAAAAAAGTTTGATTAATTGCTAAATAATTATTTCAAAAACCATAAAAGGAAAAAATATGAATGTTATTAAATAAAGAAAACTACTAAATAAACAAAACGAATAAAAAAATGTATTAAAAAATAAAATGTTGGGTCACAAAAAAATGTATTTAAAATAATATAAAATTAGTTAAATGAATATATAAAATATATATTTTAAATGAGTAATTACTTAATATATTTAATAAAAAAACATAATAGAAAATATTTAGGATTTTTTTTCTTGGTAATAGACTGAAAAGAAAATATTTGAAAATAAAAAAGAAGCAAACAAATATATAAACAAGGGGATTTGAACTTCAAACCTATACATTAGAGGAAGACATTATAACCACTACACTCGGAGACCCTCTTTATTTAATTCTTGCAATACATAATTCTTATACAAAACCTCCAGGTTGTTCGAACCAAGAAATCTTGTAGATTCGGGATGCTCTAGAAGCCGACACGTCAGAAGCGGATCGAGGAGACATCGACACGTGTCGATAAAAGTTAAAACCTACATATAGGCGAGAGCTCAATACAATTAGTATGATGGAGTAATAAGTTTAATTTTGTATTTTTATTTTATTTTGGTTTTTTTTTTTAGAATTATTTAATACTTATTTATAATTTAATTATAACTTTTTAAAGTTTATTTAAATTATTTTATGAACTTTTAATTTAATTTTATTATATTTTGATTTGTTTTTAGTTTTTTTTTCTCAAACTTGTTATAAGATTAATTTTATTCATATGATTTTATAAAATCAATATATAAAAATATTATAATTTATATTTAGAGTTTACCAATAAAATTTATATTTATTTAAAATCACTGTATGTTTTCTATAAAAAAAACATGACTTTCTTTTGTTATTAAAAATGTTAATATGATTTTTAAGTAAAAATTATGCAATTAAAAATGATAGTCAAATGACAAAATATACGATGCAATTTT
>BMAC01000708.1:285580-331252 GCA_014905375.1 Phtheirospermum japonicum
GTGTCATCTGATGATATATGATGATATATGGTGTCATCTGGTGTGTGCTAGGTTTGTAGTAGGTGATGTTATGAAATTTTATGTGGAACTTGTGATGGTTATTATTGTCAACTGTTATTGATTGTCGTGTTTCGAATAGTATGTTCATAAGCCAGTTTCACCCTCTTAATTCATATTTTTGTATTTATTATCTTAAAGTATGTTCTATATATATATATGAGTCTTAGTTGTCCGTATCCGCAAGAATTACCTAAATATCTATTTTCTATTAGAATTTATGCTTAAAATACGATTGTTGCGCTGTCTAGTTTTCTGTAGCATTGCTCTTCGATTTTGTGCTGATTACACCCTCGTAATCTGCTTTTTGGATTTTGGTGTTTTCACAAAAATTGTAGTTTCTTGTATTAGCTTTCTATCGCCTCATGAATCATATTTTTATACGTTGTTTTAAGAAAGTTATGGCTAAATTATCGATGATGTGTATGATGACATAAACTTGCAAATGTCTAAGAAAAATTGGATTTGAAAAGTTTTATTTTATCTATTTTAATAGATGAGTTTTAAGGTGTGAGTTTATTTTATTTATTTATTTTTATTATTATTAAGGTAGTATTTATTTGGGGTGTTACATAATTTAACGTTCAATTTATTGTGTTAAACCGTTTAGCAACTAAATAGAAAAATGGGATGTTACAATTTCAACGTTGAATTTTAAATTTTATATATGTATGATGAGGTTCAATTTTATGGATTTGAACTCTGGATTGTATTAAATTTATTGTGCCAATAATTATTTTAATCCTTTTATAGTTTTTAACAAAATTGTTTTCTTAGTCACTTATCCCGCCTTTATTCGTTGATATTGCAGGAGTGGGGCTTTGAGACACCTAAAGATACTGGTCGTGATGACTCGACGACCAAAAACACAAAATTCTTGAAGGAAACATCCTTAGGCAAATTCGAAGGTGAATAGCAACCGATCAACATCGTCATGACTTTCGAGAAGACTAAACTTGCTCGGTGGTGATCAATTGCTAATTTTTATATCCTCACGCACAAGTCAGTGTTTTCGCGCTGATAGGTATGTGTTTTCTTGATAAGTTTCTGTACTGGACCAAAAATCAATGTTGTGAAATTTGTTGCAATATAAAGGGAAAATCTTTGACAGTGATATATAAATTAAATCCACTTAAGTGTAACGAAATGAAGATTTTAGTATTAAGTTTATTCCTTTTTGGTGCAATTTTTATATTTCTATTCTGACTCTGGTTTTGTTTTATTTTCTTTTTTGAATGCTGATTAGTCTGAGAAGGACGACGATGATTGTGATATTATTGAACTTTACAAGCGCCCGCATTATACGGTGAAAGGTGGTTGGTCAAGTGATGAGGCGGGAGAAAACTGGGTAACTAACTAACTAACACATGCTTTTTATAATCCAACTTCGTTAATGATCATGTTATTATTATTATACTTACATCGATGTGTTTTTTGAATTTGATGATAGCAATGAAAGAAAAGTATGCCGAAGAAGGGATTGAGAAGACAGAACAGGAGATAGCAATTGAAGTTCTTAGCCATTCATCTGGTTATATCAAAGGCATTGGTTATGGACCGAAACTTCCAGGAAAACTCATTGATTCGAATACCCAACTCCTGCAAAAGGAACTGGCAGACACTCGAGCAAAGCTACAGGATTCTGAAGGTCAAGTGACGGAGCTCAAGAATGAAGTCGATGATTTGAAAAATCAACTGACTCAGCAAGGCACGTGCATCAACAAGCTTATGAGTCGCGTGCATCAACAAGCTTATGGCCTTCATGAGAGCAAATGAGTCTGCTTCGGGTGGGACCTGATCCATTATATTCCATGTAAGTTGGAATTTCCAGTTTCAATTTGTGAACTTTGTATAGTATTTCTTTGATGGTTTGATTATAAACTATTTTAGAATTACAAATTTCAAATATGCAGGCGGTCTGATCCAACTTTTGTTTTTATTTGGCAATGTTGATATGTGGAACAAGTCAGGCTCAAATCTTGCTATATGAAATAACTCTTCTGGTTTAGTTTACGCTTCGAGGTCCTTGTTTTGAATATTCAAGTATGTTGATTCTAGATGTCTAATTTGGTATGTGTTCTGGATATTTCAAGTTAATATTTTAGTTAGTTGTAAGTGTTTTGGTGTATGTTCAAAATCGTCGAAGAAATATTTTGGAATATTGTTAGCATTATATTGTAATGATAAATGCTCATTTGCTTTCATTTTCATCGTTACGATATTTTTTCCTTACAAGAGACTAATGATGAATTAATGTAAGATAATTTATGTCGTCATGGAAGTAAATAATCAAATCGAGTTCACTCAATTATTACAACTTCAAGCGACACATAAGTATTTCAAATTTGTCACTTTAATAAATTATGACAACTTGTTTCATCACATAATACTTTGAACTTGTCACTTAAACTAAATCATTTATGATGATTGGTTTGTCACCATATAAACTCATTTAATGACAATGGATTTTATCACCATATGTACCCATTAAATCATCAATGAACATATATCTTTTATGATGATTATAAAATTCGTCATATATTTCTAATATTTTCGTGACAAATAATTTCATAACCTTTAATAGTAAATGGTGACACAATAGTTTGTCATTGTAAGTTTAGATGTTCAGTGACGGTCAATATTGCGTCACTATAAAATAGATCTATCGTGACGAATTACATTATATTTGTAAATTGTTTAATACATATTATGACAATATGAGCGTCGTGATAACTTAATAAAAATTGTCACTGTAGTTATGTTTGTCACGGAAAGTCAAATGTTTTGATGACAAATTAAGTGTTCGTCATTGAAAATGTTAACATATGGTGACAAAACCGATCTTTTTGATGACAATTTTTCAATCACTTACGTGACGAATTCTGCGTCACCAAATAGTATCATCTATGATGACAATTTACATCAGCATCATCAAAACTGAACATTTAGTGACGCGCTTGAAAAAATTATCACTTTCACCAATGGTGACAACAATACTATGACAACCGCTGTGACGCTCAATTTTCGTCACTGTTTCTCTTCAGTGACGAAAAAATGGACTTTTAGTGCGAAACGTATCGTCATCGAACATCAAATTTCTTGTAGTGCTTTAAGAATTTAAAATGATTAAATATATCTTATTTTTCATATGAATATTTCATTTGCTTACTTTATTAATTATAGATGGATAAATTTTATTCTTTTTTTAGTATTTATTTTATTTGCCCGCAAAAATCGTGGGTGTCACACTAGTTAAGTTTGAAAAGCCCTTGAAGTTATAAGGCCTCTAGAAACTTATTCTCATCTCAAGCTCTTAAGAACTGAAGCTAAAAACTCTTAAAGCTCAGCCTTACTTTACTGAGAAGATTACGTTGTGTGTCTATTATTTTAATTCTTCTTTTTACATTTTTAAGATATAATACAATTCTTTTTCAATTTTATTTTATGAACATGTATATTTGTGAATATTCTCCCAATTTAAAGAGTTACAATAATTGTAAACTAACTCACCATATATTATTTCAATCTTAGTTATGATAATAAACCAATGCAATTTATATTGATTTATTTAAACCAAGGATTATAGCTCATTTATTAAAATTATCTATTAACACTAAAAAAAATAAGGAGATCCGTATGGTCATGATCTATTGGCATATACCGATGGTCGGAAAAATACTGACGGGCTACCAAAAAGTTTAGCTCGTCAGCGTACTTTCTGTCAGCACCCTATCTACAAAATGATGCCAATTATAAGCGCCATAAAGTAGTAATGAATATGCCGACGGGCCACCGACAATGTCAAGTACTGATGAGTTGATTGTTTTGTAAGTTTTTAGTGGTACTGAAATAAGAAAAGTGGGTTCATGGCTCGGTATTATCGGAATTCGATTGCTAGCATGAATCGATGTGTTTTTAGCTTGAGGAAATAGAGGAAAAATGAAAATAAATGAAATTAAAGGAAGTAAAAGGAAATAAAATGAAAGGAAATTCAAGTATTTCGGATGCCTCGAGCGTGTGCCTTAAGGAAATTACAAGAAATAATGAAGATAAGCAATGAAAAGCAAAGTTTCACCAAGTACAAGAATGAAAACCTAAGGTACAACTATGCATGAATGATCATAAAAATTTAAATAATGCGAATTAACGAAAATCGAAAGCAATAATTGAAAGAGCATTAAAAGTTGACATGAAAGTTTAAATCTTTTCAAAAAATAACAAGAAATGAATAGTAGATCTAGGATTCAACACAAAACTATGCATGAAAATAAAAACCAAAATAAAGCATATGAAATACTCAAAATAAAAACGATTCGAGACATAAGTGTGTCACTCATCTAGATTCCATAGCTAAATCACAAGATCAAACAACAATTATAATAGTTAAGGCAAAAGGCATAAATTGAAGAACAAGCATAAGCATATGAAATACTCAAAATAAAAACGATCAAGGACTCGATCTATGATCTAGATGTGTCACTCACCTAGATTCCATAGTCAATTCACAAGATCCAACAACTAATCTAAGAGCTAAGGCAAAATGCATAAATTGAAAAACAAGCATGAAAATTAAAGAACAAAGAAGGAAAACTTACTTGAATTAAAAAGAAGAATCCAAAAGCTGAATAAAATTACAATCAAAATAAAATCCAAGGGAGTACTTCAATTCTTCTTGAGCTTACAAACCCAAGGAAATGCTTGAAATTAAATCTAAAATCTAGAGAGAGAGAAATTTAGTCCCCAAACCCGAGAATGGGTTGTGAGGAGGTGATTCTAATAAAATGAGAGTTGGGTTCTATTTATAATAGGTTTTATTGGGGTTAAATGGGTCAAGTTGGGCTTTAAGGCTTGAAATTCCTGGTTTGACCAAAATTGACCCGTATTGACCTTTCCTAGCCACTTAACTCGACCTAGGCTTGATTTGGCTCGGCGTTTGGCTCCGCAGGTGTTCGCTGGCTCGGCAGGAATGGCGCTGAGGCGTGGCGAGCGCCGGGTGTTGCTTTGGGCGGGCGCTTGAGTCGGGCGTTGCTTGGGATGTGGCGTGCGCCATGCGGGCGGGAGGCGAGGGCATGCGCGCGGGCACTGCCAGGCGCTACGCGCTTGTCGGGCGCTGCGCTTGGGTGCTGGCGAGCGCTGTGCGTGTGGGCTGCCTGGCGTGGTTTTGGGCAAGGAATTTGGCGTGCACCATGCCTTGGCACGAGTTTTGGCTTGCCTAGGCGAGGCTTGGTTAACATTCTAGAATGTTTGGCCATTTAGGAGCTTGCTCTTAGCACCGATTCTGGCACGGCTTGGCTTGAATTTTGGTCCTCAATGCTTCCACCTATAAAATAGGAATTTTCGAACATAAAAAAAACCAAGAATTACACCAAACCTCAAATTAATTGAACTCATTAAACCATATTAAGTATAAAATCAATAAGTAACACGAAAAACAATAAAATAAGAAAAACCAATCGACTCAAAAACCGCTAAAACCAATATAAAACCCTGCTTAAAAATATGAGAAAAACACCACAATTACATGATAAACAACCACCCCACACTTATCGATTTGTTTGTCCTCGAACAACGAAAAGAATCGAGAATGTACATGTAATGACATTATGCAAAAAGAGAAATCCTTGTGCTTATACTTATTACTATGATGAAAGTATAAACATATACCCGTTCTCATCAAGCATTGCTCGTATTACTCTTTATCAATCGAAAACCAAATTGATGACTTCCTCACAAATGGAATCTTGAGGGTGTTCGGTCAATTCGCTCAAGTGTTTGTTATATGGGACGTGTATACACTCAAGTCGGACAATGCATGTACCTTGTCAAGATTTCACAAATCAAAAACTCAAAACTTCCCGTTGTACATGACCAAACAAGAATCGAAAGAGGTCATTATTTTGGGTTGTAATGTTGGCTATTTGTTAAGGTATGGAATATTTGGATATAGTGGCTAACACACGATCAAACGTGATCGATAACACACAAAACCCTAATTTCTCAAACCCGAAGCTTATGATCGCTTCACCCTTCCCAAATCACCAAACTTTCATTCGAAACCCTTTCGTTCGTACACACTCTTTCCCGACTTTTATTTCGCAACACTTAGAAGCTTTTTGCATTCGCTTCTTTTTACTAAAAGCCCTTTTTGAATAAGGCTTTTCGCTTGATTGGACGCTTTATCACTTTTCGTGATTTGTGTTGGAGTTTATTTTTGTTCTCCTTCTTTTTATATTTTTATATATCTTTTCTTTTTGTATTTAAGTAACTCAAAACCCGAACCCCACAATTTATTCCCCTCACATTTCTAGCCAACGAACAACATACACTCTCATCTCACAATATATGAAGATATAAGAGCTAAAATCGAGCTCGGCCAACAAGAAACAGGGTATAGGCTCGAGGGGGCTCATTTGGGATATTTAATTAGCTTATATATTTGGATATGGCCGGAATAACGGTGATATATGTGACTCGAGGTCATTTCCAAATTCAATCATGTACGAGCAAAATCAAGCCTTCTCAATGCAATTTCCAAAAGAATGCAAGCAAAACCGATAATTCACACAAGGTTACTCACTAGTTTGCACCGGTTTTTGGAAACAAAATAAAAAGAGCTTTTAGAGCTTTTCAATCTTTTCACGAGTGAATGTTGATTATATATATATAGGCGAGTTTTGGACGAAGCACAAAAATTCAACTCCTTACACAAGAGGGCATATAAATGCAAAAACCCGACAAGTAAACTATTCAAACTTCGAAGCATATGGAGATTGCTTAACAATGTAATAAAGACACAAAAGACACTAAAATGACTCAACCATATAAATGCGCAATTACTAAGAATCACTTCGCCAAGGCTTGAGTTAATAAAGACAAATCATGCTTTGTAAAACCCGGACCCAAACCACTTACCCACCCCACACTTAAACCATGCAACACCCTTATTGCATTTTAATGAGAATCAAGTAAAATGAGGGGGAGATAGAGGCTTTCTTAACCGAGCGAGTTTAGGTCGAGCTCGGTGGGGTCCACTTAAGCACCAAGCAATCCAAGTAAAAACCGAGCATGACTTATTTCTCCCGGCTCCATGAACGCTACTAGCTTATCAAATCAGCAAAGGTGGAGTCAGAAAGCAAAACACTAAAAAGGAAAATTACACAAAGTCAAAAACACAAAAAAATGCACATGAATCAAGACAAAACAAAAACAAGGGTTAAAAAGAACCAAAAGACAACATTTTTTTTTAAATTTTTTAATGTTTATGGAATTTCATATAATAAGAAAGTAAGAGAGAAAGAAATGTAAAAATAAAATAAATAATCGAAAAGAACATGTATTGCCTCCCAAGAAGCGCTTGTTTTATGTCACTAGCTTGACGAACTACCTTCTTGGGTCATGGTCGAAAGAGAACGGAAGGATCCACCGAAGCAATAACCTCCTTGTCGGGAGGGTCCGTTCTTTGAAACGTTCTCGGGGCATCGCATAACCCAAGTTAAGGTTGCCGAGAAGCAAACATTGCAAAGGTCATCTTGGCTCGTTCTTCGGGAGAAATGGTGGATTTATAATGACCCAAAAACTTATCTAAAAAAAATACGAATAAAGGTTGGCTAGTGTTCCAAATGGGCAAGTAGGAGTCATCATGGGTAGATCCTCGGGTGTAATTGTGGTTTTGAAGTGACCCGATGACTCATCAAGAAAACAAAAGGAATACTGGCCGGCTAGCTTGTCTAACCTTTGATCGATAAATGGGGGAGGGAAATTATCTCTCTTGGTAGCCGCATTTAACTTCTAAAAATAGATCAACATCCTCCATCCCGCTGTAGCCCTTGTGGCCAACAACTCTCCTTTCTCGTCTTCCTTCAGTACCATGTGAATAAGATTCACCCACTTGCCCTCGGCAAGTATAAACATCAAGCCCTCCTCCAAAAAACTCATACGGATCGGGATTTTGAGCACTATTGGTGGCACCAATCAGGGTATGATTGAAATTGTAAGCATCAGGACTTCCATACGGGCCTGCATTCAATAGTTGACCAACCACATTCCCATTCGGACTCCCATAGCCACCATTATACATACTCGGATAGGGATTGGGGGCACTATAACCACCATATGGGCCATTCGTACCCGTGAAGCCACTAAACCCAACATGGTTTGAACCATGCCCTTCAATGATGGATTATCCAGGGTCGATTCCACCATTGGCAACGTGGTTTGCACCATGCCCTCCACATTGCCAAAACCATTATATATAATTCCATTCCCAACATGGTTAGCACCATACCCTCCCATGTTGGGAATGTTCCCCCCATTGCCATACAAACCTTGCATACATAACAAAAACGTCAAATACAAATGAAATCTAGAAACACAAAGGGACTACAAGCAAATCAAATACCTTAACCAAGCCAAGTCGCAACGGCGCCATTTTGTTTTGTAGATTTTGTCGTCGTAGTATTGTGGTGAGTGATCAAATAATTCTTAGAACTGTATTTTTAGAAATATTCTCCGCAATAGTACGAAGTCGATTATAGAGCGGTAAGTTTTCCCGAGCTGTGTCTCTCGAGGATAGATATAATCGGCGATCGGTGTTTTTTACTAAATCTCTTGTTAATCTTACTTACACTAATCTACACTAGTAAAACATTAAGTCATTGATTTGGGTTTGAGTTTTTAATACTAAAGCATGAATTGAAATGAAACTTGAAAACATTAATTAAAGAAAAGGGGAATGGACATTAAAAGCTTGCCTGAAAATAACTAATTTTAATGAAATTACTAAAGCCCTAATTTAAAAACTTAAGTAAATTAAAACTACTAAATTCAAGAAGACTAGCAAATTGAAAGAGACATTGGAGGGAAAAATTAAATCTTGAAATTGAAAGGAGGTCAAAGGGCATTAAATGAGTAGAAGTCAAATAATTTAAAAAGGGAAAGTTCGATTCGAACTTTTGTGTACCTACTTATAAATATTTGTCAAAAATTTAAAAGCTCGCCCGCAAGAGAACGGGATCGCGTGTAGGTTGGTAAGTTGAACCGAGTCGTCTCTCAAATAAAACTAGGCTCGGAAGTTCCTTTTCTGTTTGTTGTTCACGAATAAGAAATAAAAATAAAAATAAACAAAAGAACGGGGTTTTGTTTGAATTGTTTTAAGAACTAGAATTTAATTAAAACTAAGGATTAATTAAACTATGATCTAATTAATTAAATCTACAATTATTTAAATTAAGAACTAATTATCTAAATTATCTAAATCTAAGATTGATTTACCTAAGAGAAATTGGATCTAGAAATTATTTATTCTTAAAAGAAAATTAATTAATTGATTTTTTTAAAAAATTAAGAGAACTAGGGTTCTAGAGCTTTGATTCGTCTCCACGATCGCTTGGGTATCCCCAATTGATGGTTCTAAATGAATCTAAGCTCTAGAACCATTAGATCTAGCAAAAAACAATAAACAAATTCAACATCCCAGCCTCAACACAATCACAAGAACGTTTCATAATGCAAATAATAATTATTAATTAAACTAATTAAATTAAAGAGCATGGGAAAATAAATACTTACTAATTAACTAAGAAGAACCGCAGTATTTTGGTGTCGAGATCTTGAATCTAAGCTATCTAATCTACCTAAGAACTAGTCTAAACTAATCTAAAACTAGGAATTTAAAACTAAGAATTATAAAGAGAAACTAAAAAAATAACTCGGCACTCGTCGGGGTTGCCAGCCCCTAAGAGGCCTTAGAAACCCTAGGAAAAGTAAAAAGTAGGAAAAGTGACCTAAACTATGCTAAAATATGCTTGAAGTCCGAATTTTGGGGGTATTTATAGTTGTGGGATGATTTTGGGCCGAAATAAGGCTTTTATGTCGGTTCTGGGCCTTTTAAACGGCAGTGTTAACGATAAGGTAGCGGTACTAACCGCTATAGAAAGCTACCGTCAGCGCCTCTGTCCTTCAAGGATACTATAACGGTTCGAGCAGAATAACAGTTATAGAAAACTGGCAGCTTCAAATTCTTGTTACTTCTTCGCCGGAAAGCTTGATATTTGCCTCTCGATCATCATACTTCATCTCTAATGTGCCGAACTCTTTCGGTTACTTAGCTATAAAGTGAAAAACCATAAATAATCACTTATTTGCATCAATCTAGACCAAAAAGTGGTAAAATAAGCTGGAAGTACAAATATACGAATTTAAGCTTAATCTATTCTACTTATACAAAAAATAATAAGAAAAATGAACTAAAATAACTAATAAAATCATGACAAATTAGTGCTAATCAACTACCCCATGCTTTATTGGTTTGTTCGTCCTCGAATAGACGTTAATTTCAAAGTATAACTAGAAAGAAAAAAAGCTCAAGCAATGAGTCGTGCTATGCTACATACATAATTTTGAAAGTATAGATACATGTCACGCAACTTCAAACACTTCACCCTTATAACTATGTCGCTCCAAAAACAAATTCATGCATCCTCTCAAAAGGGAAATATATAGGGTGTACGCTCAAAGCACTCAAGCATTGCTGCATGAAACGTGTATACACTCAAATCATAAAAATACAAGTACAATAAATAAGCACCGAAAATCAATCTCTTTTCAATCGCAAATTAAGTGTGTTATCGAACTAAGAATCGGAAAAGGTCTTTTCGGGTTGTAATGGAGGCTCTTTGGACGAGTATGGAATATTTTAAGCCGTGTGGCTAACTCACGATCTAACGTGATCAATAACTCACCAAACATATATTAATCACGAAGCACTGCGCTTCACCTCGTTCAAAAATAATAAAAAAAACCTCACCAACGCTCATAACGTAGCCTTTAAATTGGGCTATTTCTCAACTCGATACTCTAAAACTGACTTGTAGCTCAAACCACTTAAACACAATTGAATCTTATAATATGCTTCTTTACACAACTCTTTTGCCTTTCAACATTAGGCTTCATTAAATAAAATAAGCAATAAACACAAGCCTTTATTAGCGCGTAGGCAATTAATCAACACTATCCACCATCCTTCTTTTTTTTATTTTTTTTTATTTTCCCCTTTCATTATTTTTTATGGGGTCGTTTTTTTTTTTTTGTTTAGGATGGTGGTCCTTAATGATTACAATTATTTATAAATTCCTAACAAAATCTTCCAAAACACTAATAACCAATAAAAATAAAGAACTCCTACCCCACGCTTTTAATGGGTTAGTAGGGGTCGACTCTAAAATCACTCATGGCTAATGAAAATGGATTATTTGGCTATGATTGGATCATTCGGAATTTATAGTGGCTAAAATTTATGGATATGGTCGGTATAGGGTTTTTTTCTGTGCCTTGACCTCATTTTCAAAGTCAACTACACACAGTGGTTTCAAAGAGATATCAAGACTGAAACTTATTCAAGCACATACAAAGAAATCTGGACTTGAAGCACAAAGTTTCTCAAAATGCCCTGAAATTGACTATGTGGATATGTACTCTCCCATAATAGATGTTATAATTCCAAAGAATGAGAATGCATCTTATACATGTGGTTACATCATATCTTTATGAGAATCATAATTTAGAGATTTATACGATAGTGCTTCCTGGCCTTTCCTTGCCAAGGCAAGTGACTTTAAGCCACGGAGTGAATTTGCAATTAAATTAAAACACTCACTTTATGAATTGAATGATAAACACTCAGGCTACTAACAGGCTTTCTGCATGAAAAAGTTTTGAATTGACGCTGCTTTTAAGATTTTGCAAATCAATTGGGTTCAAGTACCGTTTTAATATAAGGATAATAATTTTGAAAATTTATGCACTTATACACGATCAAAATACAAAAGCCTCTAATCTAATCTTAATTAACTTCGACAGGCAAGCCAGACAAACACAATTCAGTGCAGAAATAGTAATCAATCATGTAAAAGTTTTTAAATTTTCAAATATAAATCATAACTCAACCACCCCCTCCCTAAAAATGTGGAAAACTCCTGATTGCCATAAATATAAAGAAAAATAAATCAAAAGAGTAAAGGAGTGAGAAAACATCCCTTAAAATTAATGGTCGAGTTTCTCCAAACAACTATTTGCAATCATCCTTCGTCTTAAATCTCGTGATTGGAAATGACTTGATCAACGTCCAAAAATATTAGCTTGATTGTCCTCAAGACTTCCTGCACATCAACACCGCATAAACGTACCCAAGCATGGACACAACTAATAAAGAAAATAAAGAAAAATCAAAATAAAAGCGAAATAAAAATAGAAAAGAAATCAAACACTTGGGTTGCCTCCCAAGAAGCTCTTGTTTAACGTCGAAAGCTCGACGCATTCTACGGACGATGCTATCTCGGATCCAGAAACAAGTGACGATCGTGCTACACCTTAGTGTTCTCTAACAGTATGCATGGGCGTTTAAAATTCTCAAAGCGGGCACGGACAGCAAGTCGTAGGAACAGAACTCCAATTCGCTTCGGAGGTTGAAAAAGCGAATAATTTAACACCACGAACAAATTAAAAGAAAATTTCGGCACAAGGTGATCCTCTACTTTTTTAAAAACTAGGAAATTCGTTGAACAAACGGAAAATCCCTCGAACACTCCAAACTCCTTCAATTCCCTATTATCCCCCTCAACAACTTGAAAATAATTAAAATCTACGAAAGGGCAAAGGGGAGGGGGAATTTCCTCGACTACCTCAACCATCTTTTCAGTCTCATCCTCGATCAACACCTTGGGTGGCTTGATAAGAGGCTCGATCACCTCTTCCTTCTCCAAAAAATCACCCACCACCTCCATTTCAATATAAATTAAATCATCGGGTGGATCTCTATACGTCTCGATGATCTCTCTTTTCTCCATATCGGTCACCTCAACTCCTCCATTCTCATTGAACTCCGACGACCTTGAATCTCCAACATCATTTGGATACTCCAGTGGCAACGCCTCCTCATCATCCTTCATAAAATATTCAAAAAGCGCAAGAGGGTCGATCTCCACCGYATTCTCARATTTATCCTCCATATGTATYTCTCCCAAATTAGTCTCCATCTCATTGCCTACATAAAAATTAAGAAAACTTGAATACGTAAGATCCACATTAAGCTCCAATGGCAATGCCCCAATATTCTTGTCTAAATTAATTAGCATCGGGGGAGTGATTTCAGCCAATTCCTCAATAATCTCTTCATCACAAGTATCTTCCAAACGATCTTCCACGCTCAATTCCTTTACATCCATGGTGGGATCCATCACATCACAAATCGGTACGTCATCCCCCTTGTTCGATAATTCCTTTACAGAAGCTATCATTTGAGCCAGCATCATCTCCATATTCTCAAAACCTTGACGCATAGACTCACGAGTTTGACGTATAGACTCAGAAACTGGGTCCATAGTCTCAACAGGATCATCTTCTTGTTTGGTCAATGGGACAATGTCATCTTGAAAACTAACGATCTCAGCTTCTTGATCTTGCTGCTCCACCACTAATTGATCATATGGTTGGTAATCTTCATAGCTATGATAAGAAGGAATTATATTGGGAGGGGCATAAGAATCGTAACTCGTATCATGTTTGAATTGTTTTAAGAACTAGAATTTAATTAAAACTAAGGATTAATTAAACTACGATCTAATTAATTAAATCTAAGATTATTTAAATTAAGGACTAATTATCTAAATTATCTAAATCTAAGATTAATTTACCTAAGAGAAATTGGATCTAGAAATTATTTATTCTTAAGAGAAAATTAATTAATTGATTTTTTTAAACAATTAAGAGAACTAGGGTTCTAGAGCTTTGATTCGTCTCCACGATAGCTTGGGTATCCCCAATTGATGGTTCTAAATGAATTTAAGCTCTAAACCCATTAGATCTAGCAAAAAACAATAAACAAATTCAACATCCCAAGCTCAACACAATCACAAGAACGTTTCGTCATGCAAATAATAATTATTAATTAAACTAATTAAATTAAAGAGCATGGGAAAATAAATGCTTACTAATTAACTAAGAAGAACCGCATCATTTTGGTGTCGAGATCTTGAATCTAAGCTATCTAATCTACCTAAGAACTAGTCTAAACTAATCTAAAAATAGGAATTTAAAACTAAGAATTATAAAGAGAAACTAAAAAAATAACTCGGCACTCGTCGGGGTTGTCAGCCCCTAAGAGGCCTTAGAAACCCTAGGAAAAGTAAAAAGTAGAAAAAGTGACCTAAACTATGCTAAAGTAAGCTTGAAATCTGAATTATGGGGGTATTTATAGTTGTGGGATGATTTTGGGCCAAAATCAGGCTTTTATGTCGGTTATGGGCCTTTTTAACGGCAATGTTAACGATAAGGTAGCGATAGTAACCGTTATAGAAAGCTACCGTCAGCGCCTCTATCCTTCAAGGATACTATAACGGTTCGAGCATAATAACCGTTATAGAAAACTGCAGCTTCAAATTCTTGCTACTTCTTCGCCGGAAAGCTCGATCTTTGCCTCTTGATCATCATACTTCATCTCTAACGTGCTGAACTCTTCCGGTTACTTAGCTATAAAGTGAAAAACCACAAATAATCACTTATTTGCATCAATCTAGACTAAAAAGTGGTAAAATAAGCTGGAAGTACAAATATACGAATTTAAGCTTAATCTATCCAACTTATACCAAAAATAATAAGAAAAATGAACTAAAATAACTACTCAAATAAAGACAAATTAGTGCTAATTAAAGTTCCATACAACTTTCAAGACCAATAATTTGTCTAACTAAAAAGTGTAAAAAGCTTGAAAATGAGCTTCAATGGAGTTTTTGCTAAAGAAAAAACTAAGCTAAGTATCGAAATGGGATTTGAAAAGAAAGAACAACAACACAACATAAAATCTAAAAAAAATAACAACACAAGGACAAATAAACCAACATAAGAACAACACAATATAAGAGGGAAAGTTTACTACCAATAATACTCCAAAGAAACTTCAAGGTTATGGCTTAAAATTTTCAAAATATCAAGAATAACTTCATTAAAATAAAATCCACAAATGAAAGAGATGTCACCTTCTCCAACACTTGCTAAGAACAGCTAACTAACTAACTAAACTAAACTGAACTAAGGATTATAAACTAGGGTTTATTATTTAAAGGAATGGTAAAATAGCTTGGAGAATATGGAACAAGTACAAAACCACCAAGGAAGGGATAAGGTTGGTGAGAAAAGATAAGGGGGGTTATATAGAGGCTCCAGGGGCAAAAATGTCAAAATGGGCTAAAAATCCCAAAATCCCTTGCGAGGCAGTCGATCGACTGCCTGTTGATCGAATTCCTTGTGTCAACGACCTAGCCTACTGCCGAGCAGTCGATCTGGGCTATTTCGGTCGATCAATTGCATGCCAGTCGATCGACTGGCATTGTTGCTCCCGGCTCGGTTTTCTCGTTTTCTGCTCCAGCCGTCCGCCAGTTGTCGTTCCTAGTTCACGCTATGTTTCCTTGCTTGTATTCACTTGTTCGATCCATAGTGAGTCGAATGGAATGCCCCAAACGTGCGCGGGTCTCGCTTGGTCATTCTACGACCAAACATACTAAAACGAGTGAAAAACTAGGCAAACATAATAAAAACCGCGCAAATAATACAAAACTAAAACTACAAAATAAGTCCTAATCGACTTCTAATACCCATCAATGCAAGAGAAACACAAGCGAACACGAAACAGAAAATTAACAAAAACACGTACAAAAACGTGCAAATCAACCACCCCACACTTAGAATGATTGCTTGTCCTCAAGCAAAATTAAATCTAGAATTATGAAGCTCCCCCCGGATGATCCTAAACTAAAGCACAAAAACCTAATTCGAGGCGTCGCATGCTACAATGCTCGTTAGCTTGATCAAAAGTGACGACAAAAATGCGTTGACAAGAAAAGTTTAGATCAACTTCTGGAACCTAAAAGTACTAGGTAACCCTCCAAGTCGGTCACCTCGTCCTTGCCCCGGCTAAGGTCTATCCACGCTCGAACCATTAATTGGCTCCCTACTAGCCCCAATCATCTACAACTCTCTTTGACAAACAAAATCTAAAAATGAGATAGGGAAATGTGAAAGTGTTGCACGTTTATTTCTTAGTAACTTCAAGGATTTATAACGTATCCTTGTTTATTCATCATAATAATATTTTTTTTTCTTTTTATTACATTTTTCTCTCTCTTTTTTTCATTTTCATTTTTTTTACAAAGAGGGTACAACTACTCCGATCACTCTTTGCTGATCATACCACACAAATCAAAAGCAATTAATTATTTTTTCTAATAGGATAAGATAATAAAAAGTTATTCTGATCTCATCACTACAAAGAGTGATTATATTTCAATCATGCTTGATGTGATGAAAACGCATTTTTGACAAAATGATTATGCAAATAAAACTTTTTGGCTCGGTATCTCTTTTCCTCCTTTTCTTTAATTCTAGCAACTTAAAATGTTTTTCGATCGAGCACATGGAGCAATTGAAGACTCCAAAATACAAAACGAAAATCCTATAAAGAGTGTTCGATGATGAGGCTAGTTGAGGCATTAGTTATAAATTGAGCTCAATTGCAGCACAAAGCTAAAGCCGAACAATGTTAGTTCACTACATCTGATCGACAATCTAAACTTCCTAACCAAATCATCAAAACCGCGTCACTTCGCCAAGGTTCCAAACAAAAATAACACACACACTACTCGAATTATCACAAGCAATCATACAAACAACTTAAAAACCTAAGGCGAACTCTAACCACCACCCCACACTTAAAAACTAGCAATGTCCTCATTGAAAATTAAGCTAGAAAGCGGTAAAAAGTGTAAGAGAAAAGAAAACGCCCCTATTCTAGAGCTTGTGATGATGCGGTCGTGCATAGTCCTCTCCGGAAGCCGAGGCAAGCTATCTACAAGAAATGAACAAATGGGGGGTTGCAAAAATAAACTATTTACAAAAAGTGAAAATCTTTTTGGAATTTTGAAATATTCATTTTGTTTGGATTTTTTCTTATTTTCATTTGTTTTTAATTTTTTTTAACTTTTTAGAAAGGGGAAGGGAATTTAAAAAAAAGAGAAAAATAAATCCAAAGGGACACTATATAAAAAGAACGAAAAATATTTTTGTATTATTTTTTTTATTTTTTTTGGAATTTTTAAGAGTTAGATAAGAAATAAAAGAACATAATCAAATCAAAATAAAACAAACGAAAATAACGTGCAAGTCTTATGAAAACAAAATAAAAAGGATAATGGAAGGATCAATGGCGTCTCCTACATTGGGGTTGGAGACTTGCGTCCTCATCCCCTTCTTCATCGGTTTCCTCATTCTCCTCCTCGTCTCCTTCTCCTTCGCCTTTGTTTTCCTCCTCGTCCCGACGCAAATGACTCTTCATCAAGATGAGGCAGCTTTGGAGGGCTCGATGGTCACGGTCGTTCCTAGCTTGTACTAACCTTAACTCCTCCATGCTGACGTTGAGCCGGTCGAAATGCACAAAAACTTGGTGTTGTAACTCGTCCCAACCCATGTCGAAACCCGGGCCGGTGCTTGGGACTCCATGATGCGGGATTGCTGCATGACTCATGCTCTCTCTGAACGGCGCACCTGAACCGGTGTTCGTGGCTTCTTCGGCCTCGCCCCCTCATTATGCCGCCTATCATATTCGTTTTCTTCTTCTCATTCTTGGCGACGGCGGCGGGGGTTCGACGGAATCTTCGGCATCTTCCAAACCAGTTCTAACGGCTCGATCCTCTCCAAATTGGACGCCTCGGGATCAAACCCGAAGTGACGGCCCTGGAAAGTATCATGGGCCCCATTACGACCCGAGCTACACTCCCGCCTCTTATTTTCGAGATCCCATGAATCCCGACACGAAGATAGGGATAGAAGGGGATTTGACGCCCATGGTTCAAACACCAAAGCACATATACCTCGTCCTGGGTGAGATTAGTGCTCTCGTGCTTGCCCATTACGACGTGGGCGAAGAACTTAAATACCCCCAAAAGTGCCAAATTGGTGATAGCTGAGGCCTGGAAATGAGAAGTACCACGTCCGTCTGTGATCGTTGCCCAAAATTGCATCTGGGCATATTCACCTGGTCGCTCGTCCCACAACTCTTGGCAATTAAGCCCAAGTAACACTTGGAGCACCTCTTGGTTGATCCGATTCTCGATCCATCCAAGTCGAATGGTGAATTCCGAGGCCTCGTGGGACCGGTAGGTAGTGAAGAACTCAAGCATCAGCTCTCGGTAGGCCGGTGCTCGTAGGGATGCGAATTAGCAAGCGCTCAAGGCATCGATGAAATGGATCATCCGTGCCCTAAATCCTTAGTAGTCCCCATTTGCCACCCACGCGTCGAGGTGCCCGAGACTGACGAAATGGGGAATGGAGAAGTTCAATTGGGAAAGGCTTAGATATATGTCCCTCTTGGCTTTGGAGTAAATGGGAAAGAGGGCACCGTAGTTGCCGGCAATGTTGGGGTAGAGGGCATCGTCATCATAATATTCGACCATGGAACGTGTTAAGATTGAACGTGGAATGTGTTTAAGGGCCTCAAGAATCGAAAGGAACGAGAAAAATGGAAAAATGAGGGAGTTTCAAACAAAGACGTTCATTAAGTTGTTTCCCCGAACACTTGGTAGGCAAGGGTTTTGAATAAGGAACTTTTGAGAAAATTGAACCCAAGTCCCCTCCAAACTCAAACAATCAATCAATCAAAGCTTCAAGGAGTTGGTTCTAGCGAATTACCTCAATAGATTGCTCGGATTTAGAATCAAAATCCAAATTGCAACTCCCAAACTCCTAGTGTTGAAAATGTAAAGAAAGAAGAAAAGTTCCCGCGAAAAAGTAAAGATCCGCCCTCAGTCGATCGACTATACTTTCTTTTCTCTCCTTCTCGTTTCTGTTTTTTTTTATTGTTTTTTTTTCTCGCTCTCTTTTTATTGTTGTTTTTCTTCTTTTTCTTTATTCTCTTGCGGAGTCGGTTGGGGTGGGGGAGAAAAGGATCGACTGCCTTTATAAATGTCCCGCTGGGTCCGCTTTAGTGGGGAAGTCGATCAACTGCCTTTTCAGTCGATCGACTGGTAGTCGATTGTCTGACCCTTAGCGACTGACTGGTCCTTGCAAAACTTGGGGTCTACTGTCTGGCAGTCGATTTGGAGTGTTGCAGTCGATAGACCACTAGTTGATCGACTGAGGGTCTATT
This sequence comes from Phtheirospermum japonicum, assembly GCA_014905375.1. NCBI lineage: Eukaryota > Viridiplantae > Streptophyta > Magnoliopsida > Lamiales > Orobanchaceae > Phtheirospermum > Phtheirospermum japonicum. The sequence continues at coordinate 304,827 of BMAC01000708.1, forward strand.
CGATCGAATACTCTTGTATATTCCGGGAGCTACTGTCCGTCAGTCGATTTCACCAGTCTCAGTCGATCTCTCAATCGATCAACTGCTCACCAGTCGATCGACTGCAATAGTGCATCCAAGTCCACATTTTTGATCTCCTTCTTTCCCAAACCTCCATGATTGCACCTACAAAAACCCAAAAACATTAATTAACGTAAAAAAAGAAAGTATATGCACAATATCAAAAGAAAAATACGAAAAGGTTAGAAAATCATGGGTTGCCTCCCATGTAGTGCGTTTGTTAAAGTCATTCGCTCGACTATCCTTCAGTGATTAGGAATCTACCGGGGGGCCCTCCTCCAAGTTCTTTTCCTCTACGATCAATCGGGCCATTAAAATCACATATTTTGTTTCTCCTTCTCCCAAGTAAATGTACTTGAGATGACTCAGATGGGTCTTAAGCTCCGACTTCGGTATAATGACCGGTTCCACACTTGCTCTCTCGAACATTTCCTTCACCCCCTCTGATAGAAACATTAACAACTCGTCGTCCTCGATGACTTCATCCTCAACTCCATCGCAAGTCTCCTCAACCATTTCTTCAATTTGGTTAATCATCGCAAAATCGACTTGAAAAGAGGATGGGGAAACGACACTTAAGTCGTGGGTCGAAAAATTCACCATTTCCCCCAAAACCGATAATGTCAACTTCCCATTCTTCACATATATCACGGTGTTTGTGGTTGCCATGAATGGTCGTCCAAGCAAGATCGTGTGCTCATGGCTTTCGTTGCTCACTTCTCCAACATCTAAAACCACAAAACCCACGGGGACGATGAGGCCTCCTACCCGCACTAGAACATCCTCGACTACCCCCTTCGAGTATCGGATTTATTGATCGGCCAATTACAAGCACATCCTCGTTTTCTTGAGATTGCCCAACTCTAATTGCTTAAATATGGAGTATGGCATCAAATTGATCCCCACGCCAAGGTCTAGCATCCCTTGTGTTTCTTTTCCATTCCTGAGAGTGATCTTTATACAAGAACTTCCCGGATCGCCCTTCTTTGGTGAAAGAGGGTCACTATAAATGATGCTTGCCGCATTGGATATGCACACCTTCTCTTTGTCCTCAAACCGCCGCTTCTTCGATGTCAACTCTTTGAAGAACTTGGTGTATGCGGGCACGTTTTGGATAATATCAAGCAAGGGGAGGTTAACGTCAACCTTGGACAACATCTTGTATAGTTCAAGAAATTGGGCGTCTCGCTTTGTCGGTCGGACAAGGCTCGAGAATGGGATCGGTGGTCAGTACGGCGTTGTGGATGTATGTAAGCCCCCGTTAGCCTCACTATCCTTTGCTTTACCACTTTAAGAGGACGTAGGTGGGCTGGGATTGACCACGGGCTCCTCCAGGTCTTGCACGGTCAACTCATCCACAACTTGGAGTGAAGGCATGGGATCATTGATGGGATGGGCAACCTTGTTCTCTACCACCTTACCCCTTCAAAGAACTGTCATGGCTTGAGCTTGAAACGGTTGAATTGGTAGCTTTCCCTTGTCACAGGCTTGCTTAAGCTCCTTAACATCTGTCGCTATTTGCCCCACTTGTGTCTCTAAACTCGTGAGCTATTTAGTCAATTCGATCAAGATGGACTCTATTTTTGGTTGACGTAATGTTGAATTGTCTTGATGAGCTGGAAATGAAGCTTGATAAAGCAAAAATGGTGGTCGTCACGCATTGAACGGGGCTTGAGGGCATGGTTGTTGCATCGGAGGCCCGGGTGGTTTTTCAGCATTGTTCATGTCCTTCCACCCAAAGTAGGGGTGGTTCCTCCACCCGGGATTGTACGCTTGAGAATATGGGTTATTTTACTGTTGGGTCCCACATCTTTGGGCTTGGTAACCTTGGACCGCGAACGCTTTCTCGTCAAACTCACTAGATTGCCCATAAGTCATCGGGCACGCACTAGCTCCATGACCCACGATACCACATATGGGGCACGTCTCCATCGATCCCGAATAAGGCTTGGTGAGAGAAGCCACTTGACTCTCGAGATCGACAATCTTTCGGGCCCACTCGGGCTCATCCTTCATTGATAACTCCTTCACTTGCTCCTTCTGCTTCAACATGCTCATTTAATGATCGTCCGTGGCCATGTTCACAAAGATATCATACAAATCCCTTGTTGAGCGACCGGATAGGTTTCCTCTGGTTGCATTGTTCACCATGCGTTTAGATGCAAATGTCAAGCCATTTTGTAAGAATTTGTTCAAAAAATCGTCGGTGAATCGATGATGAGGGCACTTCCTAAGATAGCCCTTGAAACGCTCCCATTCCTCGTAGAAGGTCTCGTAGCTTGCTTGACGGAACGAGACGATCCTTGCACGGAAATCAATCGTCTTGTCTTGGGAATAGTACTCATCCATGAACCTCTCGGTCACCATGTCGCAATTGGTGAGAGAATCGGTCGGTAATGTCATAAGCCAAACGACCGCCTTATCCTTCATCGTATACGGGAAGCATCTCGTCTTGATTTGGTCAATGTGGATTCCTTGGCGCGGAAAACTCGATACGGTGTAGGAGAAGATACGTATGAATTAGAGAGCATCCTCTTGCGGTAGGCCATGAAAAGTCATGAGTCGGTTGAGATCAATTGGTCGCAAGTCGTACTCGAGGGCCTTGGCGCTTAGTCGAATGCACGATGAAAAGTTGCCCATGTACGGTCTTGACACCTCTTTGATGCTATTCGTCGTTCCTCCATCGGAAGTAGCAAAAGGATGGCCACCCGGATCTTGTACGGCGTACGGATTCTCATTGACGACGGCCGCCCATGGAAATTCTTGAGGATTCAGATTTTGAAATCAGAGCGCGGGTCCGGTCGGATGCAGGAATCGGGGCTCTTGGGTGTGAGGAGCGGCGAAGTGTGGCCCTTGGTAATGCGTACTCGACGCTTGAAATGGAGGTGGAAATTGGTATGACGGGCCATCAAAGATCGGGTCTTGGTAGTGCGGGCCGTGGAATTGGGTTACATGTGATGATGGGTCCGAGCGCGGCGACACTTGAAGTTGTGGCTCGAGTGTCGGAACATGAGCATGGGATTGAGAATACGGGCCATCAATTTGGGCGTTCGAAATTTGTGGGTCTTGGTTTGGGAAACCATTCCCCCCTTGGTCGAGCAGCATTCCGTACACGGGTTGATCAATTTGAGGTGGCGGGCCGTGAGGTGATGATGTGGGCTCGGACGATGTTTGCGGTGGTGGTATCCCTTGATTGTCGTCAGCGTGGGCGGGCAGCGTCGGATTCTCGAATGAGTTAGTCATCATTCGTTCTTCTAGCACCGAAGGTAAAGGTCAGAAAGACGGGGTGTCGAACATGTCTCAATTTCTCGCGGATCGAACATCTCATCTCAACCTCTCGGGATTGGGCAAAAGTGGGGTCAACTCTCGTTTGAGGGATCGCCTACCTTGCATATACAACAAATAACAAAGGATTACGGGTATCGAATGTAAAACACTAATCTAACCTAACTACCAACTAAGATAACAAGAAGAGTAATTAAGAACACCATTAGCCTTAATCTATCCCCGTCAACGGCGCCAAAATTTGATCGAAGAATTCTTAGAAATCTTCTCCGCAATAGTACGGAGTCGATTGTAGAGCGGTAAGTTTTCCCGATTCGTGTCTCTCGAGGATAGATATAATCGACGATTGGTGTTTTTTACTAAATATCTTGTTAATCTATCTTACACTAATCTACACTAGGAATGCATTAAGTCATTGATTTGGGTTTGGGTTTTTAATACTAAAGCATGAATTGAAATGAAACTTGAAAACAAAAATTAAACAAAGGGGAATGAACATTAAAAGCTTGCTTGAAAATAACTAATTTTAATGAAATTACTTAAGAGGAAAAGTTTACTACCAATAATACTCCAAAGAAACTTCAAGGTTATGGCTTATAATCTTCAAAATATAAAGAACAACTTCAACAAAATAAAATCCACAAATGAAAGAGATGTCACATTCTCCAACACTTGCTAAAAACAACTAACTAACTAACTAAACTAAACTAAACTAAAGATTATAAACTAGGGTTTATTGATTCAAGCTTTTGTGTGTGCCTACTTATAAATATTTGTCAGAAATTCAATAGCTTGCCCGCAGGAGAACGGGATCGCGTGTAGGTTGGCAAAGTTAACTCGAGTTGTCTCTCAAGGAACATGCAATCAGAATCTCGAATAGTTTGTTCAATCACAAGTAACATGAAAACTTATACAAGAATTTAAAGCACTTAAACATTAATTATAGGGAAGAAGATTGTAACCATCATGTACTATACGCGTTTTTTGGGTTTGCATCCTAACGTTTTTTTTTTTTTTGTAATTTAATGCATCTTGTACTTCACAAAATTCTGAAAGTGCATCCTCCGACCAGTCAACTCGCCCCAACTCACATAATCTCGCGAGTGAGGTTGCATATTTTCAAACCCGTATACTTTAGGTGAGTTTCGGAGAATTTATTATTTATTTAAAACTAGTTCCGACATAATTTATTAAATATTTTATTAAATATGCAAACTCACCGAATTTATTATTTAATAAATAATAAAATTTATTTATTTAATAAAACTAGTTCCGGCATATTTTCTCACCTAGTCTCACTAGAAATAAATAATAATTTTTTTTTTGTATATTTGTTTTTTCTAAATTTTGTATAGTACAGGATGCACTTTCAAAATCTTGTATAGTACAGGATGCAGTAAATTACAAAAAAAAAACGTTAGGATGCAAACTTAAAAAATGCGTATAGTACAGGATGCATATAATTTTTACCCTTAATTAAAACTAGGTAACTCTAAGCAATTACTAAGAACATGTAGTTTCAAACCAAGAAAGCAATCTACGAATTCAAATAGATCAACTAGCGTAATTGAAAAGCAATTATCTAAGCATAAGGTAAACGGAATAAATTATCTAAGCATGAACAAACCTCACATTAATTAAACTAAAATGAAAGATTATGAACCTGAATACCAAAAGTATCTAGGGTTCGAAGCATGATATTATTCAAGAACAATTATTGAAAAGCTACTACTTAATCACAAAAATTAGACTAAGAAAGCAATTAAAGAGTTTAGAGTACTTGTTTAAACTAAGGAATTGCAGTAAATTCTCCAGCTAATCCGGAGAGATTGCGCAGATCTTGGCCGAAAATCGAATCACGAACTAACGAATGGAGCTTGGAACTCGTGACTTTTGAATCTTCGATCTTGGTCTTCTACTTTGATATGGGATGTGAAAGTGTGTTGTTTTTGAGCCAAAGGACTGTAAGTAGGGTTGTAGTGGTATATCCTCTCTAAAAACCCGAAATATGAAGGGTATTTATAGTTATTGTATGTCTTGGAAACAAGAAACCCTAAAAACGCATTTCTGGGCAATCACATCGGTCGGCGCGTCGATCGACGCATTTAGAATCGATGCGACAGAGAGTTCGTGGGTATTGGCTTCGACGGAGCATCGGCCGACGCGTGCTGGCTCTAGGCGTAGACGCTGCCCGTGCGCTCTCATCGACTGGGCGGGGGCATCGACTGACGCGGTCATGGATCGACGCTTCAGAGAGTTGCATCGGCTTATCGTCGACATAGTGTCGACTGTCGTGGTTTAGGGTCGTGTCGACGTAGCGTCGACTCTCACATCGATCGACGTTACTGAGGGTATGCCTCGTTTTCTCGACCTTTCTGCTACTCTTTCGCTGGAAAGCTCGTTCTTCACTCTTAAACATCGAGCTTCATCCATTTACGCGCTAAACTCTTCTGGTTACTTAGCTGTAAGGTGAAAAATAATGAATAATCATCTATTCTCATCAATTACGATCAAAATACGGTAAAATAAGCTGGAAGTATAAAAATACGAATTTAAGCTTAAACCATCCAACTTATACCAAAAACAAGTAGAAAAACAAACTAAAATACTAATAAAAATAAGAACAAATATGTGCTAATCAACTACCCCACGCTTATTGGTTTGTTCGTCCTCAAACGAACGATAATTTCAAAGACTAACAAGAATGAAAAGAAGTCCAAGCCATGAGTCGTGTCGTGCTACATAGATAATTTTGAAAATATAGATACATGCAACGCAACTTCAAACACTCCATCTTTATTACATTGTCGCTCCAAAATCAAATTCATGCATCCTCTCAAAAGGTAATATATAGGGGTGTTCACTCAGAAGTACTCAAGCATTGCTGCATAGGACGTGTATACGCTCAAATCATACAAATACATGCACATTAAGTAAGCACAGAAAATCAATCTCTTTTCAATCGCAAATTAAGTGTGTTGTCGAACTAAGAACCGGAAAAGGTCTTTTGGGTTATAACGTAAGGCTCTTTGGATGTAACTCACAATCTAACGTGATCAATAACTCACCCAACTAGTCTAATCACAAAGCTATGTGCTTCACCTCTTTCAAAAATAAAAACCTCACTAAACACTCATAACGTAGCCTTTAAACATAGGCTATTTCTCAACTCGACATTCTAAAACCGACTTGTAGCGCGAACCACTTAAATAAAATTGAAGCTTATAATATGCTTCTACAAAACTCATGCCCTTAAAACATTAGGCTTCATAATAAAATAAACAATAAAACACAAGCCTTCATTAGTGCGCTGGCAATGATTAACACAATTCAACTAGACTCACCATCCTTATTTTTGTCTTCTTTTTTTCCCCCTTATTATAATTTTTATGGGGTTTGATTTATATATATATATATATATATATATATATGTATGTATATATTTTCGGATGGTGGTCCTTAATTACAAAAGTTCATAAATCCCTAATAAAATTTCCAAAACTCTAATAACCAATAAAAATGACGAACTCCTACCCCACGCTTTTAATGGGTAAGTAGGGGTCGATTAAAAACACACATGGTTATAGGCATGGATAATTTGGCTATGATTGGCTCATTCGGAATTTATAGTGGCTAAAATACATGGATATGGCCGGAATAGGGTGTTATTTGTGCCTTAACGTCATTTTCAAAGTCAACTACACATTGCGGTTTCAAAGAGATCTCAAATCAAAACTCATTCAAGTACATGCAATGATGATAAACACTCAGGCTACTCACAGGCTTTTGCATGAAAATTTTTGAATTGACGCTGCTTTTAAGGTTTGCGAAGTCAATTGCATCCAAGTACCATTTTACAATATATAAATAATAATTTTGAAAAATTTATGCACTTATACACGCTCAAAGACAAGAACATCAAATCATACGTAGTCAACTTCGACAAGCAAGCCAGACGAACACAATTCAGTGCAGAAATAGTAATCAATCACGTAAAATATTATCTACTACAAATCACGAATTTGCACAATTTTTCAAATATAAATCACAACTCAACCATCCCCCTATAAAAACTCGGCAATCCCCTGATTGCCATAAACAAGTATAAGAAAAGAAAAACAAGGGAGAAAGGGAATAAGGAAACGTCCCTGAAAATAGTTGAGCCTCGCCAATTGAAGTCGTGCAATCGGCCGTCGTCTAGAGTCTTGTGATTGGATTTGTCCTTGAAACCAAACTTTCGAAATACCAAAAATAAAAAAAATTATGCCAAATAACAAATAAAAGCAAATTAGAAAAACAGTTTTCATCAGCATCAATAAGACACAGAAAATCACTGCCACGGCTCATCAGCAGGCGGCGGAGCAGGAGGCCACTGTCCCATGAAACGAGCAAAGTCAGTTTTTGATTAGTGCCGTAAAGCGTCGAGCGACGTGTGTCATCGACGCTGCCTAGCGTCGACGGCGAGATATGTTAGCGTCGACCGACGCACCCATCGACGCTAAAATTACTAATTTTTTCCAATTCGCGAGCTTTCCTGCTGGTGGGTAACGGTGAAACTAATGGTAATAATAACCTTTAAGTGACCGTTAAACCTTGATAAACTACACAATCTCACAGGAGAAATCAAGAACGCCCAAGTATAACTGAAGAAATATTTAAAGACAAGGGACCTGCGAAAAATAAAAATTTATTAATGCTGATTCAAAACACTTAGACAACAGAATAAAATTAAAATTGCTATAAAAAAACAGGATAGAGTAGGAAGACAATCCTATGACTCGATAATTGAAAACTTAAATAATTAGCTAGTGGCAACGTCCTACGAATCTAAGGGGATCCATAGTGTAAGTTTTCTAGCGCGACAATCTTCTTGTTAGCATCTTCCATACGCTGCTTCCAATATCCTATTTTCCATTCGTGCACCGCGTTCCCCTCTTTTAGATCTTTGATTTGGGCTTCCAGCTCTTCAATTCGACGTATGAACACAAATTTCTCCTTACGGAAGTCATAATTCTGTCGCAGGAGGGCCATCCCATCTATTACTGTCGCATCTAATTCGACCTCTTTCTCTTCGAGGAGCTTGTCCCTAATGGCGATCTCGTTTGCCAACTCAGCTTCACTCCACAAAAACCCAGTATTTTGATTGGATAATTTCTCAATCTTCTCTCTAGTAATAAGAAGTTCGTCATGAAGCTCGTCCATGGACATGTCGAATTCCTCAGGGTCCCTCCTCCTTCGCTTGAGATCATGCTTTGCTCCCTTTAAAACTCTGATAGTGACCTTTAGTTGGGAAATAGTGCTCCTCAGTCCCGCTGTTACCTCTCCCGCCTCCTTCAATTCATCTTTCAGTGCGTCGATCTGGAGGGTGTAATGGACTTCGCCCATCTAGAAATCACCATTCCTGGCCTTCATCTTTTCGATTTCAACTCGCAGATTGTCTAATTCTTCTTCTTGCTACTTCCTCGTCATCCACCTATTTTCATGGTTGTTGGTTGCTCGTGGAATTGGCCTCATGGTGTTGGGAGACTTGGAGAATTCTATTAGTTTGGTATAGGGAGGCTTTAGAACACAAGAGAATTATAAAATATAGAGTGCATAGGGTTTTGGTTTATATAGGAATACATAGCTCTTGAAAATAGGAGTCCTAGATTTACCCAAATTATAAATAAGGTAAGAGATATTAAGTTTCCTATTCTATTAAGAACTATCTTAAGGTAATAGATCTAGACTCCAAAACCAGCCGAATTTCGTGCAAAAGGTTACCATAAACTTACTTACCTATTGGGAATAAAATACCCAAAAATCGCAGCCCAAAATTTCCAAATTCAGCACCATGTTGGGCGAACAGGCAGCGTCGACGCCGCGTCGGTGCTGGTGTTGGTCGACGCGATCCGTGCGTCGGCCACCATGTTGAATTCTTGTTTCTAAGGATTAATCCTTCCTTGATAACACTGCTTCCTATTTCAGAATCATAACACAAATGAAAAAAAAAAAAAGAGAAATACCTAAATAGAAATTCAAGGGATAGAAAAGAAAATAGCTTGGGTAGCCTCCCAAGAAGCTCATCTTTTAATGTCGCTTGCTCGACGCGAGTTCTCGTGATTAATTTGTAATCGAAGGCGGATCCACTATCTTCAACACCTCACGATCTTGACTCGTTGCCTCTTCGTCACGATATAGCTTCACTCGGTGACCATTAACTTGAAACGTTACATCTCATTTTCCGTCGTAGAGGGTGACCGCTCCAAATTCATTGATTTCTTTAATCACAAACCGGCCACTCCATCTTGACTTCAATTTTCCTAGAAAAAGTTTCAATCTAGAATTATAGACTAAAGCTAACTTACCTACCTCCAAATGCTTGTTGACGAGTCTTCAATTGTGGCGTATTTTTGTTATCTTCTTTTGCCTCCATGCATAATCATAAGACTCGTTTCTTATTTCTTCAAGCTCGGTCAACTCCAGTTTCCTATACTCGCCCGCCTCATCATAGTTCATATTTAACTTGCGAACGGCCCAACTAGCTCGGTGCTCTAACTCAACGGGCAAATGGCACGCCTTCCCATAGACGAGTCGAAAAGGACTCATACCAAGCACTGTCTTATAGGCCGTTCGATATGCCCACAGTGCATCGACAAGTTTAACTGCCCAATCCTTCCGACGTGGTTCAACTGTTTTCTCGAGGATAGCTTTTAGCTGGCGATTGCTCGTCTTGACTTGTCCAGACGTTTGAGGGTGGTAAGGTGTAGCTACCTTGTGCCGGACCCCATATTTCGGCATTAGCCTTGCAAAAGCTCGGTTGCAAAAAGTGTCTTCCTCCATCACTTATGATTGACTTCGGCACTCCGAACCTACTAAAAACATTTTCATGTAGAAATTTAAGAACGATCTCCGCATTGGCTCTTCGAGCGGGGATCGCCTCCACCCAGTTGGACACATAGTCGACTCTGACTAGAATATACTCGAAATCTCTAATTTTGGGAAAGGGTCCCGTGAAATCTATTCCCTATACATCAAAAATTTCTACCACTTGATTAGGTACTTGCGGTATTTCATCTCGCTTCCCTATGTTGCCGGTTCGTTGGCAGTTATCGCACGTTTTGCAATACTCGAATGAATTGGCAAATATACTTGGCCAATAGAATCCAGCTTGTAACACCTTAAATGTTGTCTTTTGAGCTCCAAAATGCCCTCCATGGTCATGGCGAAATTGCAGAATGCTCCCCATTTCATCGTTCGGAACGCACCTTCTGTTGAGCCCATCTTTACAGCGCTTGAACACATAGGGGTCATCCCAAAAGTAATCCCTGCATTTACTCAAAAATCTTTTCCGTTCTTGGTAGGATAAATGGTTAGGTATAATTTTTCAAGCAAGATAATTCACAATATCAGCATACCAAGGAGTAAATAATTGCTCAAGATTAAAGGCATTCTCATAAGGGAATAGATCGTTAATCAAAAATTTCTCGCCCTCATTCTCCTCAATTATCATTCTAGACAAATGATCAGCTACAACGTTTTCATAACCTCGTCTATCTTTTATTTCTACATGAAATTCTTGAAGCAATAATATCCACCTAATAAGACGTGGTTTACTTTGGGGTTTAGAGAATAAATGACGCAATGCAGCATGATCCGTATGCCAATTACTTTGGCTCCAACTATATAAGATCTAAATTTTTATCAAGTGAAAATACAACTGCCAACATTTCTTTTTCCGTCGTGGTGTAATTACATTGGGCATCGTTTAACATATAACTTGCGTAATAAATCACCCTAAGCAACTTATCCACACGTTGCCCTAAAACGGACCCCACCACTTCATTAGAAGCATCGCAAATAATTTCAAAAGGTAGGATCCAATCAGGAGCAACAACTACGGGTGCAGAAGTAAGACTCTCTTTAAGATCATTAAACGCATTCATACATTCTTCGTAAAAAAAAAAAGGAGTGTCTAAAGTCAGCAGTTTGCAAAACGGACGACTAATTTTTGAAAAATATTTAATAAAATGTCTATAAAAACCTGCATGACCAAGAAAACTTCTAATTCCCTTAACATCTCGAGGGGGAGGGAGGGTTTCAATCACATCAATTTTTGCTTTATCAACCTCCAACCCCTTTTTAGAAACAATATGACCTAAAACACTACCACTTTTTACCATAAAATGGGATTTCTCCCAACTCAAAGTAAGATTCTTCTCGATGCAACGTCCTAAAACCTTAGACAAATTAGATAAACAATTCTCAAAGACGACCCAAAAATTGAAAAATCATCCATGAATACCTCAAGGAAATCAATAACAAAATCACTAAAAATTGAGAGCATGCACCTTTGAAAAGTCGCTGGTGCGTTGCACAAACCGAAGGGCATCCTTCGAAAGGCAAATGTGCCAAAAGAGCATGTGAACATTGTCTTTATTTGATCTTCCAGAGCGATGGCTACTTGGTAATATCTCGAAAGGCCATCCAAAAAGCAATAGAATTCGTGTCCGGCAAGCTTGTCGAGAAGTTGGTCTATGAACGACAGAGGAAAGTCATCCTTGGGAGTGGCTACATTTAACTTCCTATAATCGATACACATACGTCATCCAGTTGTTAGTCGGGTTAGAACTATCTCTCCTTTGTCATTTCCAGTTATGGTGATGCCTCCTTTCTTCGGAACCACATGGATTGGGCTCACCCATTTACTGTCAGAAATAGCGAAGATAATTCCTTCGTCTTTAAGTTTACAAATTTCCTTTTTGACCACCTCATAAAGCATTGGTGTATGTCTTCATTGATTGTCCCTTAATGGCTTTGCGTCAGTTTCTAGCTCGATTCGGTGCATGCAAGTAACATGGCTTATCCCTTTGATGTCGATGATGCTCCATCCTATTGCCTCTTTGTGGTTACTCAGCACCACAATCAATTCTTTTTCTTCGTGTTCTGCCAGTGCTTAAAATATGATGTCTAGTTTTGTTTCGTTGGGCTCGAGGAAAACATACTTCAAATGGCTTGGAAGTGGTTTCAACTCCACTTTCATCCCAAGTTTAGGTGCATTAGCTATTTCGCACAATTCCTCATCAAAATCTTCAACTTCTTCATAATCTTCAGTGATTTCGTTCAAGTCTATTTCCAACATCTCTGCCATCCTATTTAAAGATTATGTGTCATCCTCGACACTTAACTCATCTAGCACAGTGATCCCTTTGAGCTCGTGAATACAAGACGCAATAGGGTCAATAAACGAAAAATCTTTGTCCATGTACGGAGAAGGAGTGTTGTGGATTTCTTTAAGCGAAAATGTGACTGTCTCACCCAAAACGGATAGGGACATTCTCCCCTTGTGCACATCAATCAGCGTATGAGAAGTGGACATGAACGGGCGGCCTAGCAAAATAGTATGCTCTGTGCCTTCTTTTGGAACTTCACCGACATAAAGTATGACAAAATCGACTGGAATTACAAGTTCGCCGACTTGAACTAATACATCTTCAACTATGCCAAGCAGTTGTCTAATTGATCGATCTGCCAATTGTAGTCACATCGTAGTGGGCTTCATTGTTCCTAGGTCAAACTCTTTATATAGTGAGTACGGCATCAAATTGATTCATGCACCAAGGTCGAGCATCCCACGTGCCGTTTGCCCATTTCCTAAGGAAATATTTATGCAAAAACTCCCCGGGTCTTTCTCCTTTTTGGGTAGAGGACCCTTTCAAATGGCGCTCACCTCCTTGTTTAACTCTACTCGTTGAGTTTCCTCCAATCGTCGTTCCCTTGTGACTAACTCCTTGAAAATTTTGACGTATGCGGGCATTGTCTTGATTTCATCCAAAAGAGGAAGATTAACATTCAAGTTCTTTAGAAGATTGTAAAGTTCCATGAACTTTTTGTTTTCTTTGGCTGGGCGTAGACGACTTGGAAAGGGAACCTTGTCTCGAATAGTAGGTGTTAACTGCTTCGGTTGCTGATTTAGAGATTTGGTGGAATCGTCGATTATGGGGGATGGATTTGGAAGCTTCCCTTTTAAGGAACCCGGAATATAAGGATTTGGTGACCTATGCATTTGGTCCACCGGTTTGGGGTCGTCATTCTTCGGTGAATCTGCAGTTGGAATTTCCGTGCCCTCCTCTTCCTTTTCCTCGATTCCATTATCTACCTTCTTTCCACTTCATAAGATGTGGACAGCTGAAGCTTGCTCTGGTTGGCTCGGCAGTTTTCCTTTTTCATTTTCTGCCTTCGCCATAAAAGTTTCCATTTGGCCCATCATTGTTTCTAAATTCTTCATACTCTTGGAGAGGTCACTCAAAACTTCTACCTGCTTATTAACTTGCGTAGTCAGACTAGTGAGCCCGTCTCTATTTCTGATTATTTCGGTGACTTGGTTTTGCTTCCAAATTAGCAATTGATCGTTTGGCTGTATTGGAGTGGGTGTCGGTCTGGTTGTTGGAGATTTGTTTGGTGGTGGTGTTGAATCAGTTTGTGTGGGGGCGTAGTGTGGGTTTCCAGGGCCCCATTTTAAGTAAGGAGAATTTCGTTGCGCGTTAAATTTAGTTGGAGGTCTGTGCTCATAAGTTGGAAGGTCTTGATGGCGCATTTGATCCATAATGGCATATGCCTCGGCTTCACATTCATCGTAACACACCATTTTGCCTGTATCCACCAAATGCCCCTGCTCTCCACAGCGATTGCATGTCTCAATGGTCTCGTTGCTTGGCACCTCAGTCGCCTCGTTAACTCTTATCTTCCGTGGTCGAGAACTCATTTGCCTAGACTTCTCGCTCATCTTCTCAAACAACTGCTTTTCTTCCGTGGCGGTTAAATATCCAAAATCTCCCCCAGTAGCTACTTCTACGTTATTTTTGTAAGAGTCCAAAAGCCCTTCGTAGAAAAGTTGATTTACCATTCCTGGAGAGTTGTGATGATGTGGGCAAGCTTGTAATAATGATTTGAAATGTTCCCATGCTTCGTGAAGCAACTCCCCATCTTGCTGGACAAAGTTGGCTATTTGTTTCCTAATGTGGCCCGTCGTTTGAGCTAAGTAATACTGATTTATGAATTTATTGCTAACCATGGGACAGTCAGAGATCTCGGTTCTAACAAAAGTAGCCAAGATTTGGATTTATCCTTCATGCAGTTTGGAAAGCACACCATTTGAAGGTCTTCGTGATGAAGTTCCGGAGATGGGATCCTATTGACTTCGGCATAAAATTCTTTGAGGAAAGCTAACGGGTCTTTGTTGGCGAGTCCATGAAATGTCGGGAGGTTGTTGATTATATGAGGTTTCAACTCAAGGTCTCTTGCAGTTCTACCCAACACAATAGCTAAACTATATGGGCCTACTTGAGGAGTTGTGAACTCTCGTTGTCTTGGTTCGCGCGCCCCTCTTTGGTGCCTCTCTTAATTGTTAGGCCTCACGTGGTTTCTATCATACTCGTTCCTCTCATTGTAGTGGTTATTAGCGAGCAAGTCGTTAATCTGCTCGTCTCCATGGTAAGATCTCTCAGAATAGTTATCATGGTCGTGGTGGTGGCGATTTCTATTTCCTCCTCCTCGCTCTTCATTCCAATCCATCATATTTCGTTGAATATTCTCTCAGTACTCTCGAGGTTGTGCCGGTCCGTCGGGGTGAATTGGTTCACTTTCGTATTTGTTTCTTTGTCGTATAGGTGGGTTCCTTGGTGGTTGATTGTTATCGTTGTTGTGAGCAAGATTTTCCAGTCTCAACATCGTATCAGGAACAAGATCACAAACAAAATCGGTGGTGGCAGACGATTTGCCTTCGGATATATGAGGAGGTCTTGCTTGATTGGAACGATGAATATTATCGATGAATGGTGCAAGTTCGAGTCTAAGTGATCTTCTACCTTTCATACACTCAACAGCAAATTAAACGCATCGAATAGAGAAAATAATTATACAAATAGACGGCTGAAAAGTAAATAAAATGAACAAACATATTTTTGAAACCTTTGCTATGATTCCCCGGCAACGGAGCCAAGATTTTGATTCAAGCTTTTGTATGTGCCTACTTATAAATATTTGTCAGAAATTCAATAGCTTGCCCGTAACAGAACGGGATCGCGTGTAGGTTGGCAAAGTTAACTCGAGTCGTCTCTCAAAGAACATGCAATCGGAATCTCGAATAGTTTGTTCAATCACAAGTAACACGAAAACTTATACGAATTGGGAGGGAGAGTTGGTTGGATTTGATTATCTAAGAATTTAAAGCACTTACACATTAATTAAAACTAGGTAACTCTAAGCAATTACTAAGAACATGAAAATTCAAACCAAGAAAGCAATATATGAATTCAAATAAAATCAACTAGCGTAATGGAAGCGCAAGTATCTAAGCATAAGTTAAACGGAATAAATTATCTAAGCATGAACAAACCAAACATTAATTAAACTAAAATGAAAGATTATGAATCTGAATACCAAAATTATCTAGGGTTTGAAGCATGAAATTATTCAAGAAAAATTATTGAAAAGCTACTACTTAATCGCAATTAAACTAAGAAAGCAATTAAAGAGTTTAGAGTACTTGTTGAAACTAAGGAATTGCAGTAAATTCTCAAGCTAATCCGGAGAGATTGCGTAGATCTTGGCCGAAAATCGAATCACAAACTAACGGATGGAGCTTGGAACTCGTGACTTTTGAATCTTCGATCTTAATCTTCTACGTTGATATAGGATATGAAAGTGTGTTGTTTTGGAGCCAAAGGACCGTAAATAGGGTTGTAGTGGTATATCCTCTCTAAAACCCCTAAATATGAAGGGTATTTATATTTATTATATGTCTTGGTAACTAGAAACCCTAAAAACGCATTTCTGGGCAGTCACGCCGATCGGTGCATCGATCGAAGCATTTAGAATTGACGTGACAGAGAGTTCGTGGGTATTGGCGTCGATGGAGCATCGGCCGACGCGTGCTGGCTCTAGGCGTAGACGGTGCCCGTGCGCTCGCATCGACTGGGCGGGGGCGTTGACTGACGCGGTCACGGATCGACTCTTCAGAGAGTTGCGTCGGCTTATCACAGACATAGTGTCGACCGTCGTGGGTCAGGGTCGCATCGACGTAGCATCGACTCTCGCTTCGATCGATGCTAGTGAGGGTATGCCTCATTTTCTCGACCTTTCTGCTACTCTTTCGCCGAAAAGCTCGTTCTCTAATCTTGAACATCGAACTTCATCCATTTACACGCTAAACTCTTTCGGGTACTTAGCTGTAAGGTGAAAAACAACGAATAATCACCTATTCTCATCAATTAAGATCAAAATACGGTAAAATAAGCTGGAAGTATAAAAATACAAATTTAAGCTTAAACCATCCAACTTATATGAAAAATAAGTAGAAAAACGAACTAAAATACTAAAAATAAGGACAAATATGTGCTATGTTGATAGTCGACCTGGCTTGAACGACTACGTACAGAATGAGAATTATACGTAGCTAAACTCAAGCCAAGGATACGCAAGGAACTACCCTATTCGGACACGTTACCACCCGTTATATAACGGGTTGACCCGAACCATCTTAAGTTGACGGGTCATTGCACGTGGACTGGCCAAGATCCGAGACCAACTTAACGTGTCGCGCCCACACCCGACCGAATTGGCCGACCAGCGCCGAGGAGCATCGAGCAGGCGCCAAGCCCGTGCGCCAACACCTGGCCGACCTGGATGACCAGCGTCGAGCCCGCGCGCCCAGACCTGGCCGACCTGGTCGATCAGCGCCGAGCAGGCGCTGAGCCCGCGCGCCCATACCCGGCCGACCTGGCCGAGCAGGCGCCGAACCCGCGGGCCAACACCCGGTCGACCTGGCCGACCAACGCCGAGAAGGCACCGAACCCGCGAGCCAATACCCGGTCGACCTGGCTGACCAGAGCCAAGCAGACGTCGAGACCGCATGCCCATGCTCAGCCGACCAGCGCCAAGCAGGCACCGAACCCGTGGGCCAACACCCAGCCAGCGCCGAGCCCGCACGCCAACACCCGGCCGACCTGGCCGCCATCGCCGAGCAGGCGCCGAGCCGCATGCCAACACCCGTCCGATCTGGCCGACCAGCGCCGAGCCCGCGCACCAATACTTGGCCGACCAGCGCCGAGCATGCGCCGAGCCCGCGTGCCAACACCCGGTCGACCTGGCCGACCAGCGCCAAGCAGGCGCCGAGCCCGCACGCCAACATCCGGCCGACCTGGCCGACAAGCGCCGAGTAGGCGCCGAGCCTACGCGCCAACGCCCGGCCGACCTGGCCGAGCTAGTGCTGAGCCCGCGGGCCTTGCCGACCAACCTGGTCGACCGGCGCCGAGTCCGTGCTCTCGTGTCCGGCTGATCTGGACGACCATCGCTGAGCAATCCCCGACTTGCTATTTCGACTGGATTGATATTCATGATGCAAAACCSGAGGTCGACTAATCGATCAGGAAGTCTGATCCTCTCACCAGAGAAATCGTGTGCGAATCATCGAGATATATTTGATAGGGAGTTCAGATTTGCTCGCCCTATATCTTTGTTTGAAAGATTATGCTCGGAGGATAAGGACGTTTCAGCCAAGACTGACCGACCATGAGGATAGGTCGACTCGACATCGAGACAATTCCAGGTCGGATTTGAGGCGGCGGAAGAGATATGATCAAGGCTTGACTCTCTGACTCGGAAAGGGATATGCAGCCAATGAGGAAGTGCCAGGTGTCTAATTAGGGTTAGGATATTTGTGACTGGCTTAATGGCCAAGTAAGTCGGTGCACTCAGGTGGTGACACGTGTCCAATTAGAGTTTGGAAGGAAAAATATAAATAGCCTCTCCAAGAGAGAGAGTGAGGATCCCCAATCTGCTAGAGAGAGAAACATATAGAGAGTTAGAGAGAGAAAGGCTTGTATTCAGAAAACTACCTTGTACAAGGATCCGGTTAAGGCCGATCCGACCTAATTTTTGAGGAATAAAAGTCAAGCACTTTTTCCCATTTTTGGTTTTCTATTTTCCTATTACTGAACTTATTATTTTCTTGGTTTTAATGATTTAGACTACTCTTGGTCTAAACAAAATGGCGCTAGAGTAAGGTCTCTTGTGATCTATGGTTCTACTCGCTCGATCAGCTCGTCCTTTTTTTTTTCCTGTTTTTTGTGTTCAGTTTTTGTTTTTACGTGTGCTGCGGGTCGTCACCCTCTAACCTGGTTGAGGTTTGTTTAAAAAAAAAGAGAGGTGGGAAGTTTTGATTCTTTTCGTCATCATGGACCCGTCAGAAAGCTCAAAACGAAACCCTGCGAAAGAACGGCAAGAAAAGACTGTTCAGTCGGGCCCAAAGGAGCTCGACCCTGAACAGGTGAGGTCATTCATACAGCACCCCACCTTTGCCAAGGAGTTCGAAGAAATGATGAAGAGAGCCGCAAAATCAATACTGACTCCAGAGATTGTGGTCGGAAACCCCAAGAATGCCGACCTCCTGGAAGGGCATTCGTAGTCGGACCCAGCTCGTGAAATAGTAGGGAAAGCCTGGAAAAGAAAACTAGAAGAAGTTGAGCTAAATGCTAAGAGCAAGCCCGAGAGACCTCCCATCGCACGTCGCCTCACATTCTCCTCCCCCCAGAATGTCTTTGCTCGGCTCGGAAAGCCAGCCAGCAAAGCACAGGAAGAACATCCCGAGAGTTCGACGAACAGCAAGAGTATTTCCATGAGCATCCCGCGCAAGCCAAACGAGGAGTCGGCAGAGCTAAGATATTTGAAGAAAAGGATTGCCGAGTTGGAGGCCAAGCAAGTCACTCCCCCGGTACAACCCACATATCCGATCTCACGACCAGTCCTGACCAGCTCGGCATGCGACGACGAGTCCCCCCTGTCTATCCAGATCCTCTCTGAACCACTGGAGGGGAAGCTAAAAATCCCCCCAATCACTCTGTATAAGGGGAGCAGTTACCCTGACGCGCATCTGAGTCATTACCAGAACTATATGGATATGCTCGGCGCATTCGACACATACAGGTGCCGAATGTTCTCCATGACACTGGATGAAGCCCCGCTAAGGTGGTACCAATCGTTACCGCGCCACTCTATTTGCTCATGGCCCCAACTGAGGTCTTCATTTCTAGGACACTTCATGGTTTCCAAAGCTTCAGTTGCACCAAAAAGGGCCATCGCCACCATCGTCCAACAACTGAATGTATCACTGAAGATCTATATAGCTCGACTCACGAAGCAAGTTTCAAAGTCCCAGCTCTGCGGTGATGAAGCTTTACTGATTTTAGCTCAGAACGGATTATCTGACAATTCATTCTTCAAGTGGGTCAGTAACCAACAGGATCCTCAGACTTTCCAGGAGTTCCTGGTGCTGGCCGCATCTCAGATCGCAACCGAACAAAACATGGCCGCCCCGGTCATCTCATTTCCACAAAGTCACAAGCCTACCTGACAGAGCGACAAGAACCCAAGTCCTCAAGTGACCACGAAGAAATTCAAGCAAGAAAAGCACTCTGACCTCCTCGCCGAGTACAATGAGGTCCACTCCATGGCATCAGCTACGATTTTTGAACGAATCAAGGATTTGGACATCCTTCCTCCAGCTCGGCCAATCAAGAAGGACCCTTCCCTGCTCGACAAAAAGAGATTCTGCAGATATCATGGATCGATCGGGCACAACACGGAGGAATGCCATGACTTGGTCCGCGCCTTGATCAAGGTCTGCGACGATAGGAATCTGCTGCCCTTCTCCAAGAACCACCAAGCTCGGCAGGAAAGAAGGGGTAATAATCAGCCACCCCCACCCCCACCAGCCGGAGCAGGAGGGCCGAGGGAGATCTTGACCTTCATCAACACAAGCCGAGCAGAAGAGGAAATGTCAAATCGAAAAAGGAAGACCCTGGTCAGGGAGGCGAGAAACTCTATTCAGAAAATGAAAGTCATAAGGTCTGACATCTTTCATTTTGACAACCAGCCTGAAGAAGAGGATAGGCTAGTGTCATCTTTCACTTTCTACAAATCAGATGCAGCCCCGCTGGACCACCCCCATTCTGACGCTCTTGTCATCACCGTGCCTATCCTAGGGATCCGAACACACCGAGTGCTCGTAGATCCCGGTGCATATGCAAGCATAATTTACTTACCTGCCTACCGAAGAATGAGGGTACCCAGAGAATATGTTGAGCCGTGCGATGATAGAATTAGAGGGATAAGTGGCAACTATGTGCAAGCTCTATTTCAAGTGAAGCTGTCTGTCGAGTTTGGCACGGGTGAGGAGAAGAGAACTATTCTCACAACTTTCAAAGCGATCGACGTTCCAAGCGACTACAATGCCCTAATAGGTAGACCAGCTCTGTATGATCTCAGAGGAGCAATGTCAGTATATCACTATTCGATCAAGTTCCCAGGTGCCCTCGGAGAATGCGAACATAGAGGCGATCAGGTGGCTGCTTGAGAATGCAGCTGGTCGATCAGACCAAAACAAATAAACATGGTTGAACTATCGAGAAGAGAAGAGCTGACTAAGGAGATGAAAGGCGATGAACCCGACAGTTTGATTTTGAAGGACACGATTATTGAAGAGCCTGATGAACCCAAACCTGCAAATGAAGAGGAACACACAATGAAGGTAGATGAACTGAACCTTTTGTCCGAAGTCGACCACCTAGTTCCAGTGTCGAGCAGAATTGAGCCAGAACCAGGTCGGGAATAGGGGTCGAACACAGAGGTCGACGCGATGGAGGTCGGTCTGAGCACAGAAAAAGCTGATGAAAGAAAGATAACACCGATTGACGAATTTGTAGTCATTGAGGCTGACCTGAATGAGGTCGACTGGGAAAGTGATAGAGGTCGGCGGCCAGGTAAAGAGCCGATGTGGGAGTCAGAAAACATTGTCTGTCGAGCTAAGAAGGCCGAGCTGAAGGAGGAGGAAGACGAGCTGGACCCTCGAAGGATGAACTTAAAGAGAAAAGCTACCCATGCTTAGCCGGTGGAAGACCTAGACTGGGTTTCGGTCGATGAGCTCGACCCAAATAAATTGCTCCGGGTCGGACACAATCTTCAGGAGCCCATCCGATCCCAGCTTATTAGCTTCTTGAAGGCAAACCAGGATGTGTTTGCCTAGACGCATGCTGACATGCAGGGGATCGATCCAGAGCAAGCTTGTCACCGACTCAACATTGATAAAAATGTAAGTTCGGTCATCCAGAAGAGGAGGAAGCTCGGCCCAGATAGATATGAGGCACTGGAAGTGGAGGTCGTCAAGTTGCTGGATAACAAATTTCATTCGAGAGGTTAGATACCCAGTCTGGGTGTCTAACCCAGTGCTCGTCCAAAAACAGACAGGGTAATGGCGGCTATGCATCAACTTCTCAGACCTCAACAAAGTATGACCAAAAGACAGTTATCCACTCCCTCACATTGACTATATGGTCGACGCCACTGCCGGGCACGAGCTGATGAGTTTTATTGACGCCTACTCTGGTTATAACCAAATCCCGATGCATCCGGATGACCAGGAACACACGTCATTCTACTCAGCAAGAGGCCTCTACTGCTATACCATGATGCCATTCGGCCTGAAGAATGCGGGAGTTACCTACCAGCATCTTGTCAATAAAATGTTTGCTAGTATGATAGGGAAAACGATGGAAGTGTATGTAGACGATATGCTCGTCAAATATTTCTACTCCTCCGATCACATCGATGATCTTAATAAGATTTTTTTTGTTTTGCGTGTTTACTGAATGATGTTAAACCCCAAGAAATGCTCTTTCGAAGTTGGGTCTGGAAAGCAATAACCGAATTAGAACCTCCTCGAAGTATGAAACAGGTGCAAAGCCTTACCGGAAAAATGGCCGCCCTGAGTCGATTCATATCCAGGTCGACGGACAAGTGTAAACCATTTTTCGAAGCAATCAAGAAAAATAAAGGCTTCAAATGGACACACCAGAATGCCAGATAGCTTTCGAAGAATTGAAGAACTGCATGGCAAACGTGCCGACATTGCAAAAACCAACCAAGGAGGAGCTTCTCTATCTCTACTTGGCGATTTTGGCAGTAGCAGTCAGTTCGGCACTCGTGCGATCTGATGAGCTCGGACAACATCCAGTATACTATGCGAGCCATTCCATGCACGATGCCGAGCTAAGATATTCAGCCATGGAAAAACTCGCTTATGCTCTCATCATTTCCTCGCGCAAACTGCGCCCTTACTTCCTCGAGCACCGAATAATTGTATTGACGAGCTTCCCTCTAAAGCAGATCATGCACCGACCTGACACATCCGGAAGGATGATCAAATGGGTTGTCGAGCTCGGACAATTTGATATAACTTACGAACCGAGAACAGCGATCAAAGGACAAGCCCTTGTCGAGTTCATAGCCGAGTTCACACCAGCCGTCGAATTCGTTCTAGTAGAGGCCGAACAGTGGTACCTATACATTGAAAGATTGTCGACCACCGTCCGAACTGGTGCCGGGATAGTGCTGATTAGCCCTGAGAAGGTGCCCTACTGCTCGGCGGTTCGCTTCAAACTCTCATTGACGAATAATGAAGCCGAGTATGAGGCCCTCCTAGCTGGTCTCGAAACAGCATCCTCTATGGGGATCAGAAATCTCAAAATTCACAACGACTCCCAGGTTTTGGTAAACTAGATCAGTGGAGAATACGAAACAAAAGAGCCTAGGATGGCGCAATACTTAGAGCTCACCAAGGCACGACTTAGCGAGTTTGAAGCCGAGGTGACACACGTGCCGAGAAATGATAATTTCCCAGCCGATTCACTTGCCAAACTCGCATCGAGTTTAGGTATTGAAGAGTTGAATACAGTAAAAGTCAGCCACCACTCCACAACAGCGCTCGACGCCGCCGCAGCTTACTCGGCAAGTCAAGCCGACCAAACAAAAGAAACCCAAGCTGAAAAAAGTTGTTGGATGAATCCATTCCTTCTATACCTTGAAGAAGGAACACTACCTGAAGACAGAGCGGAGGCTCGCTCAATCCGAACCAAGTCAGCTCGATACACCATTTTGGACGGTCGACTCTACAAAATAGGATACTCAGTTCCCCTATTAAGATGTTTAAGTGAGGAAGAGGCCGAGCACGCGCTGACGAAGGTGCACGAAGGCGTTTGTGGGAACCATGCAGGAGGACAGTCATTGGCGCACAAGCTCGTCCGGCAAGGATACTACTAGCCAACCCTAAAGAAAGATGCGATGTCAAAGGTCAGAAAATGCGAGAAGGGTCAAATATTCACACCTCAGATCAACTCCCCAGCCGAGCCCTTAAACTCAATATACTCGCCGTGCCCATTTGCCAAATGGGGGATCGAACTTATTGGTCCACTACCAAAGGGCAAAGGAGGACTCAAATATGCAGTGGTCGCGGTCGACTACTTCACGAAATGGGCCGAAGCCGAGCCCCTAGCCTCGATCACCGACCAGAAGATAATCAACTTTGTTTGGAAGTCAATCATATGCAGGTTTGGCACCCCACTTTTGATAATATCAGACAACGGCAGGCAATTTGATAGCAAGAGGTTCAAGGCATTTTGCGGAGAGCTAAACATCAAGAACCACTTTGCGACACCACACCACCCCCAATCGAACGGACAAGTAGAAGCTGTGAACAAAATCCTCAAGTACACGCTAAAGAAGAGATTGGAAGACCTAAAAGGTAGCTGGACCGAGGAGCTACCAGGCGTTTTATGGTCATACAAGACGACCCATCGCTCGTCCACCGACGAGACCCCTTTCTCATTGCCTTTTGGATCAGAAGAAGTCATACCGCTTGAGCTTGGCACTCCGTCTTATCGAGTGGCGCACTTCGATGAAGAAAAGAATAACATGGCGTGTCGAGCTGAGCTAGACTTATTAGAAGAGAAGAGGAGAGAAGCAGAGATGAAGAACGCAATCTACAAACAAAGAAGCGAGCGATATTACAACTCCAAAGTAAGGAAAAGAAGTTTCAAGTTCGGCGACCTCGTTCTTAAGCGCATCCTCGGAACGAACCAAGGACCTCTCAAACCAAAGTGGGAAGGACCGTTTCGCATAGTTGAAACCCTTTTGCATGGCGCCTATGAGTTAGAACAACTCGATGGCACAAAGCTGTCACACCCTTGGAACGCGGTGTACCTCAAAAAATATTATCAATAAAAGTTTATTTTCGTTTGAGCACATATTTCCCAACAAACCACAACTGATTCATACCCACCTCACCAGGTCGACCAATTTAGGTCGACCAGAAAATCCAAAATATTGGAACCAACATCACGAGGCCGACCCAAAGGGAAAACCCGATATGGTCGACCTCAAAAATGATGACGCGAAAAAGAAAAGAAGAGTGTTGTGATGTCAAGTCAACCACATCGGTCGACCACAACATGGTTGATCTCATCTCCCTAAAAAAAAAATTGATGTCGAGCCGACCTCATAGGTCGACCACATATAGCTCGACATCACTATGCAAAGTTAAGCTCATCAGACCAACACCACACTTCGAGTGCATGTCCAAATGAAACAAGTCAGTTTAAGACTTTCAGGACATTTCTCAAAAACTAAGAAAACTCCAAGGCAGATAGCCAAAAGGAACTCGATAACTTAGGTAAGTTAAGGTCGACCTAAGTCAACATGGTCGGCCCAACAAATAAGTTTACAAAACAGAAAATAACCAAGGCTAAAAGCCCCTCCAATGGCTCAAAACTAGGACTAACCATTCCAATATAGCCGACCACCAAACAATGCAGAGCTGAACTAAAGTAAGGCTCAAATGCGAAAGTTAAACAAACCCAACAAATAGGTTGGTTTGAAAAGTAAGTTCACAAGATCGAAATAATCTTAAGGTTATAAAACCACCCAGAAAACACAACTCTGAAGTGAACTAGCCAAAAGAGGACGACCACAATGGAAAGTAAGTACAAGCAGAAATGATAAAATTCCTAAAGGCAAAGCCAATTTCATAAGGAAAATGAGGTCGACCAAAAAAAGATCGACCAGATCATACAATAGTTCACTACACAGCGAATTATTCAGAAACAGAACAGAAAACAATTAAAGTCGAGCTGCCCAAAAGTGACAAGCCGACCTAAACAACAAGGCTAAAAGCCTACTCATCTCCCTCGCCCTCCTGGTCATCACCTTCTTCACCTGAGCCGCCCATATCGTCGTCCGATCCACCCATCCCAAGCTCAACTTTCCTCTCAGCAATATGTTGAGCAAGGTCTGAGAGAGAGGAACCCCCCCGCAAGCATGTCGTAGGCCTTCTGCATAGTGGAAAGATAGGAGGCACTGATCATCGGGTTCATCATCTCGGCTTCATACTGAGCAACCCCTTCGATTTTTCCTCTCTCAAAAGCAGCATTGACCTGCTCAGCATGGTTCCTCACTAGCTCAGCATGTTTCTCCTTGAGCTCGTTTAACTCGCTGACCACCACCTTCATCGAACGCCGCTCCTCCGCAAAGTACTGGTCGGATTTCTTGGCCCTCGCCATCCACTGGTCACGGTCAAGAACAAGCTCGGTACAAGCAGCATGAGTGTCCTTCAAAGATTGGAAGCCGTTTTGAAGTTGAACATAAGCACTTCGGAGCTTTGTGAAGTCTTGATGGAGGAACATCATTGAACCCATAGCCCGACATAGGTCGGTCTCAATGAGGCTGAACTGTTCTTGAGGAGGAAGACCCGAAGCCCAGTTATATAGATCAGGCGCCCAAGCACGATCCATGAACTCGTTGACGGCAAAGCCATGTGAAAACCCCTCGCCACGGTATGGCGCATACGCCGTCGGATAGACCGGCTCAATAGCTTGAGGCTGAGGACAGGAGCTCACAAATACCTCGGGCTCGGGATCGAGATTAACGTCGACCTTAGGACGACGCCTGCGAAGACCTCCCCACCACGAGAGCTCCCCTCTCTAGCACCGGGGGATGTGACTGGCATAGCTTCAGGCTCGGGCGCTGCATCAACAGAAGGGGCTGACTTCTTACGTTTACTCGTGCCACCCTTGGTCGCCTTTTTCTTCAACCTCTCCATATACTTTCGCGCTTCCGCCATTGCATCTATAGCTCTGCTTCGGTCGAAAAAAGGATAGAACACTGCAAGAAAGGAGGCCACAATCAGAAAGTCGACCTCATGAGGTCGACGTAAA
>BMAC01000708.1:331566-347404 GCA_014905375.1 Phtheirospermum japonicum
ATAATGCCTCATTGTTTTCTTTTGTTTACAGCTATTCCGAAAGCTGTTAGGCCTAAAATAGAAGAAAAACGAGGAGAAAAGAAGACATATACCGACCAAGATCAGAAATAAGAGCAAGCGGCGGAGTGTAGGAACGCCCGTCGGGTCTCCGCATTGGCCAATCACCCCCCACATAGAACCAATACGGCTTCCATGTGTGGAGGGTCTCCAAAAGACCCTCAACTAGATCTTTGAACACACCGTCCCGGACCGAAGCATAAAACCAACCTGACCCGAGTCCGCCTGAAGGTTTCCATTGGTACAGCCAGTTGAGTTCGTCGAAAGTAGGACGAGGCCAACCATTTTTGTTAAACAAAATCACAACACCCAAATGCGGGCCAAAGACAAAGGGTGGACTTGGGCAAGAGTAATACCCCACTTCCTAAGTAAATGCGTAACATAGGGTGAGAGGGGAAACGAAATACCGAACTTCAAGCTGTCACGAAACAGAGTCGTGCAAGAAGGGGGCACACGGTGTATCTGCTCACTGGGGTAGGGTAGAAATAAATGAACATCACCAGGCACTAGATAAGTATTACGGTATTCCTCCATGTGCCTCTCAGTTAAAGAAATACTTTGCACCGCGATTTTCAATGGCAACTCTTCCCTTTCCAACGGAACCGGTCTCTCCCAATGATGGGGAGGAGCAGGCTCGTTGGGCCGAGCCATCAACGGACCGGGCGGGAGCCTCGTGTTTCTATAACGCCTTCCCACCCGAGGGGGATCCTGGTCGTCTGAACCATCAGAGTTGTCGGCCACGCCCGGAGGCACCACAGATTTCCTGGCGGCCTTAAAAAGACCAGCCGAACCACTTGGGACCCCAGTCTTGTCCGGACTCAAACACTCGAGCCAATTCACACCATGTTGACCAGCGGGGCCTGGGAAGTCAACGTGGCCATGAGCATTACCCGAGCCAAGTTCTACCCTTGGCCCGAATTCACAAGCCACGCCGAACTGACCCTCGGGGCCGAACTGGGCGCCCGAACCAAACTACCCCCCGTCGAACTCAGCACCTACTAAGAAACTCCCTTACTCGTTCACACCAAAACGAGAGTCGTAACTCCCTGGTCCCCCCGGTCGGGCACCACCATAATTCCCATCACCCTCATAACCCATCACTCCAAGGTCGCCCGGAGAATACCTCGAACTATAAGATATTCGAACAAACAAAGTACAAAGAAGAAAGTTTTTTACCTTAAGAAAAATGGGAAGACCAACTCGAGACGTGGGCAAGCAAGAAAGCTGAGCACAAAACAAAAGGAAGAGGGAAAACAAGGGGCTTCTTTTTTCTAAAGGAGGAAGAGTGCATGGGGCTTGAGAAAATAAAAAAAGCTAGAAAAATAAAGAAGTGAATGAGGAAAAAATGAGGTGCTACCTATTTATAAAGAGGGGAATTCAACCAAACCAGCATTGTTGAAGAGGAAGAGGATAAGAACACTAATTTCAAGGTGGAAGAGGATAAGAGGCCCACAGAATCAATGAAGGGAAAAAGACAAAGAGGAAGAGGACGAGAGCTCTTGTCATGTCGTACAAATCACTGACGTACCGTACCATGTACGATCAAGTGGGCGACAGAGAATATGACGGACAGGGGAGAGCACCGAACATACCACAAAAGGAGCGACGAGGCAGTAATACTCCTGATCAAGCCTCAAAGGTCGACGCACCGCTAAAAACTAGTGAGTCCGAACCCGGCAAACGAGTAGCCGACTCCGCACTCAGAGGCTTGTTGATAGTCGACCTGGCTTAACGACTACGTACAGAATGAGAATTATACGTAGCTAAACTCAAGCCAAGGATACGCAAGGAACTACCCTATTCGAACACGTTACCAACCGTTATATAACGGGTCGACCCGGATCATCTTAAGTTGATGGGTCATTGCGCATTGACTGGCTAAGATCCGAGACCAACTTAACGTGTCGCGCCCACACCCAACCGAACTGGCCGACCAGCGCCGAGGAGCATCGAGCAGGCGCCGAGCCTTCACGCCAACACCCGGCCGACCTGGCCGACCAGCGCCGAGCAGGCGCCGAGCCCGTGCGCCAACACCTGGCCGACTTGGCTGACCTGTGCCGAGCAGGTGCCGAGCCCGCGCGTCCAAACCTGGCCAACCTGGTTGATCAGCGCCGAGCAAGCCGCCGAGCCCGCGCGCCCACACCCGACCGAACTGGCCGACCAGCGCCGAGGAGCATCGAGCAGGCGCCGACCCGCGCGCCAACACCCGGCCGACCTGGCCGACCAGCGCCGAGCAGGCGCCGAGCCCGTGCGCCAACACCCGGCCGACCTGGCTGACCAGCACCGAGCAGGCACCGAGCCCGCGCGCCCAGACCTGGCCGACCTGGTCGATCAGCGTCGAGCAGGCGCCGAGCCCGCGCCCATGCTCAGCCGACCAGCGCCAAGCAGGCACCGAACCCGCGGGCCAACACCTAGCCAGTGCTGAGCAGGCGACGAGCCCGCACGCCAACATCGGCCGACCTGGCCGACCAGCGCCGAGTAGGCGCTGAGCCTTCGCGCCAAAGCCCGGCCGACCTTGCCGACCATGGCCGAGCTGTTGCCGAGCCCGCGCACCCACGCCTACCAACATGGTCGACCGGAGCTGAGCAGGCGCCGAGTCTGCACGCTCGTGTCCGGCTGATCTTGTCGACCATCGCCGAGCAATCCCCGACATGCTATTTCGATCGGATTAATATTCATGATGCGAAACCCGAGGTCGACTAATCGATCAGGAGGTTTGCTCGTCTGTGAATCATCGAGATATATTTGATAGGGAGTTCAGATCTGCTCGCCCTATATCTTTGTTTGAAAGAGTATGCTCGGAGGATAAGGACATTTCAACAAGAGTGATCGACCATGAGGATAGGTCATCTCGACATCGAGACAATTCCAGGTCGGATTTGAGGCGGCGGAAGAGATATGATAAAGGCTTGACTCTCTGACTCGAAAAGGGATATGCAACTAATGAGGAAGTTCCAGGTGTCTAATTAGGGTTAGGATATTTGTGACTGGCTTAATGGCCAAGTAAGTCGGTGCACTCAGGTGGTGACACGTGTCCAATTAGGGTTTGGAAGGAAACTATAAATAGCCTCTCCAAGAGAGAGAGTGAGGATCCCCAATCTGCTAGAGAGAGAAACATATAGAGAGTTAGAGGGCACTTGTATCAAAGGCTTGTATTCAGAAAACTACCTTGTACAAGGATCCGGTTAAGGCCGATCCAACCTAATTTTTTAGGAATAAAAGTCAAGCACTTTTTCCCATTTTTGGTTTTCTATTTTCCTATTGCTGAACTGCTTATTTTCTTGGTTTTAAGATTTAGGCTACTCTTGGTCTAAACATGCTAATCATTTATTATGCAAATGAATGGTAAAGTAGCTTGGAGGAGATGGAACAAGTCCAAAATCACCAAGGAAGTGATAAGGTTGGTGAGAAAAGACAGAGGGGGTTATATAGAGGCTGCAGGGATAAAAATGTCAAAATGGGCTAAAAATTCTGAAATCCCCAGCGAGGCAGTTGATCGGCTGCCTGTCGATTGACTGAAAGCCAGTCAATCGATTGCCTTGTATCAACGGCCCAGCCTACTGCCGAGCAGTCGATCTAAGGTGTTTCAGTCGATCGACTGGCATGGCTGCTCCCAGCTCGATTTTCTCATTTTCTGCTCCAGACATCTGCCGGTTGTCATTCCTAGTTCGCGCTATATTTCCTTGCTTGTCCTCACTTGTCCGGTCCATAGTGATTCGAATGGAATGTCCCGAATGTGCGCGGGTCCCGCTTGGTCATTCTACGACCAAAAATACAAAAACGAGTGAAAAACTACAAAAACATAATAAAAACCGCGCAAATGCTACAAAAATCTAATACTACAAAATAAGTCCTAATCGACTCCTAATACCCATCAATGCAAAAGAAACACACGCAAACACGGCAAAGAAAGTTAACAAAAATACGTACAAAAACGTGCAAATCAGTGAGTATTCCCGCTGTCACGCGGGTGACCCGGGTTCGATCCCTGGCAACGGCGCCATTTCATTTTGTAAGTTTTTAGTTGTGTTAAAATAAAAAAAGTGGGTTCGTGCCTCGGTATTATCGGAACTCGATTGCTAGCATGAATCGATGTGTTTTTAGCTTGAGAAAATAGAGGAAAAATGAAAATAAACAAAATTAAAGAAAGTAAAGGAAATAAAATGAAAGGAAATGCAAGTATTTCAGATCCCTCGAGTGTGTGCCTTAAGAAAATTGCAAGCAATAATGGAGATAAGCAATGAAAAGCAAAGTTTCACCAAGTACAAACATGAAAACCTAAGGTACAATTATGCATGCATGATCATAAAAATCAAAATAATGCAAATTAATGAAAATCGAAAGCAAAGATTGAAAGAGCATTAAAAGCTGGCGTGAAAGTCTAAATCTTTTCAAAAAATAACAAGAAACGAAGTGTAGATCTAGGATTCCACACAAAACTATGCATGAAAATAAAAACCAAAATAAAGCATATGAAATACACAAAATAAAAACAATCTGATACCCGATCTATGATCTAGGTGTGTCACTCATCTAGATTCCACAACCAAATCACAAGATCAAACAACAATTCTAATAGTTAAGGCAAAAAACATAAATTGAAGAACAAACATAGGAATATGAAATGCTCAAAATAAAAACGATCAAGGACTCGATCTATGATCTAGATGTGTCACTCATCTAGATTCCATAGCCAATTCACAAGATCCAGCAACTAATCTAAGAACTAAGGCAATATGCATAAATTGAAGAACAAGCATGAAATTAAAGAACGATGAAGAAAATGAAGGTAAACTTACTTAGATTAGAAAGAGAATCCAAAAGCTGAATGAAACTACAATCAAAATAAAATCCAAGGGAGTACTTCAATTCCTCTTGAGCTTACAAACCCAAGGAAATGCTTGAAATTAAATCTAAGTCTAGAGAGAGAAATTTAGTCTCAAACCCGAGCATGGGTTGGGAGGAGGTGATTCTACAAAATGAGAGTTAGGTCTATTTATAATATGTTTTATTGGGGTTAAATGGGTCAAATTAGACTTTAAGGCTTGAAATTCCTGGGTTTGACAAAAATTAAACCGTGTTGACCTTTCTAACCACTTGGCTCGACCCCAGGCTTGATTTGGCTCAATTTGGCTCGAGGTGGCTCGGCATTGACCGAGCCTGGGTGCGTTTGGCTCAGAAGGTGGGCGCTAGCTCGGCAGGAATGGCTCTGAGGCGTGGCGAGCGCCTGGAAAGTGTCGGGTGTTGCTTTGGTCGGGCGTGGCGTGGGATGTGGCATGCGCCATGCGGGTGGGAGGCGAGTCATGCGTGCGGGCGCTGTCGGGCGCTGCGCGCGCGGGCTGCCTGGCGCGGGTTTGGGCAAGGAATTTAGCGTGCTCCATACCTTGGCGCGAGTTTTGGCTTGCCTAGGGGACGCTTGGCTAACATTCCAGAATGTTTGGCCATTTAGGAACTTGCTCTTGGCACCGATTTTGGCACGTCTTGGCTTGAATTTTGGTCCTCAATGCCTCCACCTATAAAAAAGGGATTTTGAACATAAAAACCCAAGAATTACACCAAACCTCAAACTAACTGAACCCATTAAACCATATTAAGTATAAATCAAAAAGAAACACGAAAAACAATCAAACAAGAAAAACAACTTAATAACTTAACTAATCGACTCAAAAACCGCTAAAACCAATATAAACCCTTACTTAAAAACATGATAAAAATACCAAAATTACATGCAAAACATTGAGCACGTCGGCGAAATTATAAAATAATTATATGTATAAATAAATATGCCGACGGGGCATTGACGGCTGACCCCATTAACTAAATTTAAAAAAAAAATTGGGCATTGAAGATACTTATAGCCTTCAGCGAAATCCCTAATAACAGAAAAGCACAGCCCCGTATGAAACAGAAAGCAATGGAAGAAGAGAGGCGGGTAGAGAAGAAAGGGAAATTAAAGCCACCACCACGCCATATACTGCCGCCACCACCACCGCTCGCAGCCGCCCCATGATAAATATAGTATTTAAGCATATTTTGTGAATTATTTATTAAGGTTTCAATTACTGATTGTGTTTATATAACGTCTTTGAACTTCATTTTATATTATTTGGACGTTATTACATGTTTGGTATATTTTTGTTATTTTTTTTCATTGGACTTAAGGATAACAAGATTAGGGGTTTGGGCCGATGCTAAAGAAGAAAGGAGGCCATTGAACCAGGCCTAAGCAAGCCCACACAGCCCTTAAGTGAATAGGGACCGAAAACTTATTATCGACCCCGTTATCGGTCGATAGCGGGGTCGCTAATGAGCACCAATTTTACGACAATGGTTAATTACCCGAGTAGTGGTCGACAACCAAACTACTACTTGAACATGTTTTTAAGATAACCATTATCTACCCGGCTAGCAATCGATAGTGTGGTTGATAATGGGTCAACATGCATTACTAAACAACATAGAATCAGAGTCAATGACCAAGATTTGATTTTCTACAATAAAAGGCAACTTGGGTGTTGTCCGGATACATCATCTCATATCAATTTACATACATCATTTATAATAGTTAGTTTGGAATTTGTGAGTTTGAGAGTAAGAGTGCTTGGGATAATCCGTTAGTCCGGCCTGACAAGAGTGCTGCCCTATATATCCACCACTGCAGTAAATTGTGTTAACCATTAGTGCCGAGTTGTCAGATGGAGAGCATTCCAGGGTATATGTGGCAGAATGTGGTGTCTCCAAAGTTGAGGTGTCGAGTTGTGGTTCAATGGAGTCTATTTTGGGACGAGGCCAAAATTTTCAAAGGGTATAAATAACAACTTTTTTTTTCTATTTTTTATATTTTATTTTGTGTGTCTTCTCTCGTTCCTCACTCTCTTGACTGCTCGCTTCCAAAAAAAATGCATTTTTCTTCTTCAAAAATAATTTCAGTTTTTGAGACCTAAATAATTGATTGTTATCTATATATTTGCTTTCTTCTTCTTGAAAAATTCATCAACCCACTTTTTTGAGATCGAAATCTTTCAGTTTTTGAGATCTGAAAACTGAACTAACTGTAGGAACGTTACAAGAGAAGTTCAATGTGGAAGTCGGCGAGTCGAGGATTTTGGTGGTGGCTTGCTAGGCCCTAAGCACGTCTAAGCACGGAAGCACCGCCACACGCGGCATCGGAGCCGGCGGCAGACCTGGTCCGGCGGCGGTGAATTTGTGGAGGAGGCGGAGTTTAGACGCACGAGCGAGGCGGGCTTTGGCTTCGAGCCAAGCCATTTCCCACTGAGCCATGTGGTTGACGTTAGCAGTGTGACATGACTTAGCAGAGCCTCCGGGGTTGTTGATCTTGGTCTTGTGGGTCGCCGGGTCGATTTCAATGCGGGTCAACCATTTTTTGATTCGGGTGTCATTTCGGTTGGGATGGTGATTGTTGTGGGGCTGTGGTGGTGTTTCTGCCGAGATGCGGGCTGAACTTGCGCTGGTGGCGGAGAAGGTGACAGGTGGTAGTGGTGGTTCTGTGGCAGAGATGTAGGTAATGGTGTTGGACTGGTTTCATATTTTGGCCCAGAAATTTGGGGTGTTTCATTATATTTTTAACTCTGATGGTTGGCAAATTGGTTTGGAAAAATCTTACAAAACAAAGAACAACTTTTTTTTAACTGTTATATTGTCTGTTGTTTTTTATCTGTTCCGTTCCAGAGCGGGAAATGATAATGAAGTTGGGTCTAGTTATTCTTTTTTTTTCGTCCTTCCTGTGTCGGATTTGGATGCTTTTCATTATTTGGATATTTACGTCATTGTCTTCAACTTTGAATAAACTTCAGGTACTTGATTCTCTTTTCTTATGTTTATTTGTTCGGTGGATATACTTGAGTTGAAAGTTTATGTATTTGTCTTTAACATATTTTCTTAAAACAAAAACTAATGTTGTAAACATATTTCTTTACATTTGGGTATTATGTTATAATAATTTATCATTAATTTATGCATGTAGTCTGAAGCTATAAAATTGGAGTTGCATTGCAATGAGATAATGGGGAAAAAATGATGATCAGAATTAATCTATTTATACAAATGTTTACGTGTGAAAGCAAGTAAGGCTACAACCTATGTAATTTAAGTAAATATTATTATTTATAAATAAAAACAATTTCCTTGATTTTCTATAAATTAATTGAATATGGAGTCAAAATATCCTTCTATGAACGCTGTTCTATAAATATTTTGAAAATGAATCACTCTATATCCAAATTAATTAATAGAAACTTACATTAATTAATCATTAAAATGACTTATAAACGATCTTCCTAACTCTAAACTAACCGAGATTATTATAGTAATAAATAGAATGATTCATTCATGTCCATTGAAAGAAAATAATTCAACATATACGAGAATTTATATACACGTTGACTTCCTTATAAACAATACATTTTACTATTTACATATTTATAAATTAAATCTTTGATTGGATATTTAAAGTCAATGAATCGGTATATTTTATGATTTTTGTCAAAGATCTTTTCTGTTAAGTAAATAATTCAAGATATACGGGAATTTATAAACAATTTAATTTTCTATTCATGTATATATATATGTGTGTGTGTGTATTACAGAGTCACTTTGGTCTTTTTCTAAATTAATTACTTATACATACATACATTATCATTTACAATCACATGCATTTGCTATGCACAATTACAAGATCTATTTTAATTATTAAATGTACATTTATTAATATGATTAGATTTTCTATATACCAAATTCTAAATATATTTTTTGTTAAAAACAAACCACAATAGAAGAAGAATTGGCCTCTGAAAATAGATTTAGGGTAATAGACTCACACTGAACTAATAAGAACTTGATTATTATTATATACATATATTTTACAAAGTCAATAAATTTGTATATCAATATAAATATTATTAATTAATTGATTGGTCTTTTGCTAAATTAATTATTTAAACATACATATGTTATCATGCACAATCATGCATTACTTATGCACAATCACAATCATTACAAGGTATTATCAAGTTGCAAGCTTATATGCTTTAGAAATGTTGTATTTAATATAATAATTTTTAATTAACGGTAAACTAAATGGTCTTTTATGGAGGCTCTAAATTTGTCTATCCATTTTTATGTTACCAATTAACTATAAATTTATTGGTCTTTTAAAGAAATGGTCAAACATACTTAAGTTATGGACAATCTCGAGCATTAATTATTCACAATCACAATATCTAATATAATTAAAAGAATAAACCATCATAAATGAATAAACTTGCCACGGTAAAAATATGTTTTATTAAATATATTTACAATGATTTATAATTAAAAGAATAAACCATAAAAAATGGAGAGTACCCGTAATTCACATTTTTGAAATTATTTCTTGATTACTGAATATATAGAGTAATTTAAATGATTGAACATAATAATTTGAATGATTAGACATATTAATATGATTAGACATGTTAATTATGAATACTTATATTTGGTCTCCAACGTAGCATATATTCATTTATCTTATTTTAGAATTAAGGAGGGTTTTCTATTTATGATAAATCAATCAAATATTATTACCTTATCTAGACTAATGTCAATATCAAAGGTTTACTATATTAAATAAAATGATTGATTTAGAATAATGAATTAATTGATTTCATTAATAAAATATTATTTTGACAGTTATATATGAGATCTTAATTTTTTTTTTATCTCTAAGTGGTGATATTTATTTTCATTGCTCTACTTAACAAATTAACCCATGCATCGCATGCATAAATCTACTCAAAAATTATTTATTATGAACAACGATGTAAAAATAAGTAGAACGATACTAGAAATTTAACGGTATTTATGTTAGAATGGGACGCCATACTAGTTTTAAATGCAATCGTACACCAAGATTTTTATTTTTTAATTATCACAAAACTTTCAAAAGTGTCATTTTTTAACTCCCGTGTAACACACAAGTCATCTTTATTTTACATATTGATAGTTAAGATCGTAAAGGGTTGAAATTTTTTTGTTACGACAAAAATGGTATTATTATCAATAAGATAGCTAAAATGTAGATTACAAATAAGTTTTTTTCGATATATATATATATATATATATATATATATATATTTGATATTAATAATTCACATTCTTATTTTGTTAAAGATTTTTTTTTTTGATAAGTTTTAAGTTTTCTTTTTCTTTTTTTGTATTTATTAGATTTGCCCGCGAAAATCGCGGGTTTCACACTAATTAATATGTAAATTCTTCTAACGGATGTTTCTATTTTGCATGCTTCGATTGTTAAATAAAAAAATTGGTACTTTGGTTGTGTTTATGTGTCATTCGAGCCTAATATATCAATGTAATTTAATATTTTATTTTTATTTTATCTTGTCTAATTTGATCTTTTACTTTTATTATTTATTTCTAAATTTAATATTTTTCTTTCATTATATTCTATCTATATCAATAGTTTTTTTATTTCATTCAATATTTTCTTTTATTCTCCTAATATGAAAATATAATAAGTCATATATAATTTGTAAAAAATATAAATTAATTATTTTGATTAAAGGCAAATTACATATGAAATAGTTTTAATAACAAAAAGGTTAATTATGAAAATAATTAAATAACATGTATTTATAATAAGATTTGAAATAATTTTATTTTTAGAATTTCAATTATTCAATATATATAAATTACGAGTTAATTATAATAATTAAAATAGAAACCGATACAATACGACACGGGTCGAGAGTATAACATCTATTGAATTTTCAAAGTACGTAACTAATAATTATTAATGAATTTACTCTAAACATAATACTTATTATTCAATAGAGAATTAGACACATATTGAGAATGTGACATCTTTTATCTTTTGAATTTTCTTAAGTATGTAAAATTATTAACGAATTTAATCTAATATTAAAATATAATATTATTTAATAATTATAATAAGTAATAAATATATTACACATGTGCAACGGAGTGAGAATACTTCATTTGAATATTTTATTCAAATCTAAAACTCTATAATGTTTATATTTATATTTTAATAAATAATTTCGTATAATACACGAGTGTTGAACTAGTACATATATATAGAAGTATAAGTTTTCTATTCGTGCTAGCTATGTTTTATTTTTGTCATTCTCTCCGTCCCAAACTTTTGGAAACCAACTTTTATTGAAAAATAAAATAATGCCATTTTATAATATGATTTAATGCAATAAGTACTACTAGTACGAAAGGACAATTTATATTGACCTTCCGGAATAAAATCATAATCAACTTTACTTCTCCCGACGGCAATATAACAATTGTCTTATTGAGAATTTTTTTCGTGCAATTTCTCTCGTTGGATTAGTGAGATTTTTTTTGGTGCAAATTCTTGCGTCTTTTTGAGGCACAATAATGCTTGAGAACGATTGCGAAATCGATTTGGATGTTGTAAAACTTGTCGAGAGTACGTGTAATGACTTGTAGGGGACACCCATCTATCTACAAAATCAAAATCGCATAATTAATTAATTAATCAAGGAATTAGTAATGCTATATCACGGAATTGGACCCGTGGCCGTGGGAAGATTTATTGATGTTATCCTCATTCAGGTAAATTTTTTAGTTGCATCAGGATGCATCTTGCTAGGTGTGCCCATAATTACGTGATGATATATAATAATTATATGTGATGATATATGACGGTTATACATAATGATATGTGATAATTATACGTGATAATATGTGACAAAAATTTAGAGTTTAGGATTTACTTTTCCATTTTAGGGTTTAGTTTTTCATTTTTAGGGTTTAATATTTTATTTTAAGATTTAGTATTTTATTTTTTTATTTAATTTTTTATTTTAGGGTCACAATAGAAAATCTATCATTCTACCAGTTATATGTGATGATATATGATATAAATTTAGGATTTAAAGTTCAATATTCAATTTCAGGATTTAGTATTTCATTTTAAGGATTAATTCTCTATTTTTAGGGTTTAATTTTTTATTTTAGGTTTTTTTTTTATTTTAAGATTTTAAATCTTAGGTTTAGAATTTCAATTATTTGTGATGATATGTATCAGTTATATGTGATGATATGTACCAGTTATATCTGATGATATATGTCAATTATATGTGATGATAAATTAAATTTTTTGGTGCACCTTGCAAGGTGCACCAGGGTCCATGGTATACTCTCTCCTTATTCAGTATTCCTTTACATATTAGTTTAATGTGAGTACATAGTGGAGATATTAAAAAAAAAAAAAAGGACTTCAGATTCTAAATGCAAATTGATGGGTCTAAAACCAAAAAAATACGAATTGTGCGATCATTACTGTGCAATGGTCACAATTAAAAGCTTATTGCATCCATTTTTTACTATGATAACTTTATTAATCAAAGAGTTCAAGTTACAAGTTTTTTCATCCAAGTAGAAAAATAATTCTCTCAAATATTTTCATTCAAGTAGGAAAGTTATTCTCCCAAATAAAAAGAGAAGAGCAAGTACAAGCAAAATGAGTTATATCATGTGCAACAACATATAAAGATCTAGGTATATGGTTAACATAGCTATCAATAAAATCATCTAATAAGTTTTTAATCTCTTGAATCCAAATACCATTAAGATCTGTAACTGCTTGTACCGCCTAAAGCGAATCGAAAGAAACTTCCAAATGGTCACAAGATCTTGTACAAGCAATAGTCATACATTTGATGATCGCAATAAGCTCACTCTCGGAAAAATTACTTTTTTAATTCATTATATTGTCCACTTTTCAATTTATGATCAAGATATTGTCCACTATCAAAACACATACACGAAGTTGACAAAATCATCAAAAAGGTACAAAATTATCATTTTCGGGCCTATTTGATGACGTGTCAGGATTCAGTATTTAATTAATATATTTTATTTAATTTAAATGCTTAAAATCAAAATTAGAATGGAAACTAACTAATATACCCTTGAGATTATTATCCTACAATTTTATTTCCTTCTTCTTTCTCTACTATATTTTCTTTTTATAATTCTTTTTTTTTTCATTAATAATGGCCGCCTCTTTCAGTAAATGAAACCAACATATCCATTCTATAATTCTTTTTTTGTTCATTAAAAATGGCCGCCTCTTTCAGTAAATGAAACCAACATCTCCATTCAATCTGCAAGTAAAATAATTATGAAATTGCAAATAAACTCAATCTGCAATTATCCCTCTTCGCCTCTTTTTCACCTTTCCTAAATCAGGATTTAAGACTAAAATTGAGGAGAAATCTGAAATACTGCCGATGAACATGCTCCGGCGGCTCAAGGCTAAGCGACAGTAAAAGAAATGGCAATGCGGTGGCGAGGTGGAGTTAGGCGAACACCAAGAGTTGGGTTTTGTGGTCGTGCAAGTCTGAGCTTGGTGGATCTAGGGTTTTTGAGTTCAGCCAGCAAGGAGTGAGATTTTTCTGGTGACTGAGAATCGGCGCAGCACCCCTCCTCCTTCTGTTGTCGGCGAACGGCACCCGGCGACTGCAAATCGGGCGGCGGTGCTCGGCAAGTGAGGCGACTCGGCTGCGTGGGGCCGCTAGGTGATGATTTGAATCGAATGGCGTCTGTGTGCAGGCACCCCGACGGCGGCGACTCAACATGTGGTGGCTCCAGCTTGCTCTCGTGGGTTTTCCCATTTTTCTCCGTCGTTGGATGAGGAACGGTGGTTGGGGGGTGGCGATGGAGGATGTGGGTTTCGGGCTTCGATCCTCGGGGCGAGGACTCCGATCGATGATTGTTGTTGTGGTTGTTCAGGCCGCTGATTCGGATTTGGTCCTGGGGGATGCTGGGCGGTGCGGCCATGGTTGGTTTGGCCAGCGATTTGTGCTGTCCAGGAACATGCCAGCGTACGGGCTTGAAAACGGTCCGGAAAAATGTGGCGTCGGGGATGGTGGCGATTCCATCGAGACAGAAACGAAAATAGTTAAATTTAGGGAGTTCCGGGCCCGAATTAGGATTTGACGTGGTTTCAGCCGGGAATTGTCGGGGTTGGTGTGGCGGTGTTTGAAAAATCTTGATGAAAGTTTGTTGTTTTGAAATTTTTTGAAAAAAAAATATTGGGATAGTTCTTTGTGATTTCCCAGAGGATGCTTTATTGTGCAAGCATGGAATTTTCTTTTCCCAACTATTTTCTACATAGGTTATGCATAACCGATGTTAAAGGGGGCAAAAGAGGAGGAAAAATATAAAATAGGAAGGGCAATTTAGGTAATCCAATCACATATTTAGTATTTAATATTTAAAAATAAATAAAAAATGATAATTAAATACTGAATCCTGACACGTCATCAGATGGGCCCGAAAATAATAATTTTGTACCTTGTTTGATGATTTTGTTAACTTCGTGTATGTGTTTTTATAGTGGACAATATCTTGGTCCTAAATTGGAAAGTGGACAATATAATGGACCAAAAAAGTAATTTTTCCGCTCACTCTCCTACACCAAACAATAGTTTTGTAGTTTTTCTCTGAAAGTAAGAATCAAATTCCCTTGAGTATCTGTGATGATCCTGCCCACTCCAAACAAACCTTTTTCCTCGTTGAAGCTTGCAACAACTTCGAAACGGAGAATCCCAAATTCTCATTAAGTGAGCGTCTTCTATCGCCTTCCAAACCCCTCCCGGTAAAATTCTTCTTTTGGAATTCATGTAGTCACCTTTTCACCCCATCAAGTCGAAAAGACCACTGAGCAAGAGTTGGCAAATGGAGCAATCGTTGTTTTCCACACCAAAGAGACCATGTGTTCCAGTGCAAACTGGTCAAGTTCCGGTTTACTAAGGTTCGAACGCAACCATAATCAAACCTCCATGGTGGCCTCTCCTTGAATCCCTTTTATCAGATGGTAGAACTAACTTGTTTTCCAAATGTGTCGAACAAAAGGTTGTTTAAAAGTAGATTCTTTTCAAAACCACTCCACTTGCATGAGCCCTCTGTTGGGATATGTTGGCGTCTGGGGTTATCTTCTGAAGGGATGACTTGAAAATCTCGAGAGCGCACCATATTTTTTTAGTTTTTTAGTTTTAGTTTTTGTTTTTGTTTTTGTACCATTCGATCGCGAGAAAATTCAATGTTAACGATTTTATTTTTATTTCCGGTAAGATTTGATTTGATTTTCGGATAACCTCTGTTTTTCGACTAAATTCTAATCCTACTAAATTATTTTGATATTTAATTTTCACTTATTAATTGATGATTGGTTAAGATATAAAATTATTAAATATATTATCTTACTGATTAATTATCAATTATAATTAAACTTATATCTAGTTTAATTCAATTATAAATCAATTGTAGTATCGGTTATCGGTTTGATACAAATATTTTAGGTTGATTACAAAATTTCAAAACCCGTCCCATAAATATTTTTTGAGATGATTCAATTCTTCGATTGGTGAATGTAAATAAATCTTTTTTGGTGTAAATACCAATTCACTTGGGTTTTCAGTATGATTTGAATATCTCCGAGTCATGTGCTCCCTACATTTTATGGTGAATCCAGAAAATAAACAGAGAAAGAAAAAAAAAAAAAAAAAAAAACACAAGTTCTTCCTTTAAACCGAGTCAAACACCTTTTAATATAATACTCCAATAAATTAAGTTATAGATAATATTATAAAGTAAACTGTCTCTGTTGGAAAGAAAAGGAAACAAAAAGAGACTAAAAAAGGCTAGACAGATCCTTATTTCTCGAGACTCTTTGGGCCAAATAGAGGTAAGCCAAGCAATCAGG
>BMAC01000708.1:347429-361084 GCA_014905375.1 Phtheirospermum japonicum
CCTGATTGCTTGGCTTACCTCTATTTGGCCCAAAGAGTCTCGAGAAATAAGGATCTGTCTAGCCTTTTTTAGTCTCTTTTTGTTTCCTTTTCTTTCCAACAGAGACAGTTTACTTTATAATATTATCTATAACTTAATTTATTGGAGTATTATATTAAAAGGTGTTTGACTCGGTTTAAAGGAAGAACTTGTGTTTTTTTTTTTTTTTTTTTTTCTTTCTCCTGATTGCTTGGCTTACCTCTATTTGGCCCAAAGAGTCTCGAGAAATAAGGATCTGTCTAGCCTTTTTTAGTCTCTTTTTGTTTCCTTTTCTTTCCAACAGAGACAGTTTACTTTATAATATTATCTATAACTTAATTTATTGGAGTATTATATTAAAAGGTGTTTGACTCGGTTTAAAGGAAGAACTTGTGTTTTTTTTTTTTTTTTTTTTTCTTTCTTATAATGTTTAAATTAAATGTAAATATTATCAAGAGCAATGTTACAATTTGACATTGTTCTTGTCAATATCAAGTATTTAATGTGTCATATAATCATTTTAATGTGTCACATAATTATTTTTATGTCACGTGTTAATTTTTTCACTTTCAACATTGTTGCATTGGAAATATTGTCAACCACAATGATTATTTTTTTGTGGGTTTTTTTTCTTGTTAAAAACACAACTAAAAAAAAAAAAATTAGGCAAAAACTCAAATATGACGGTCTCACAGGTCCTTTATCGTGTGATGGAGACCAAACTCGAATCCGCCCCAATATATATCGGATCGCATATAAAATGGGAAAAAATCACATATATATCGGATCGCATATAAAATGGGAAAAAATCACAAAAGCACACAACATTGTGGCATTTGGTCTTCATCACTCCCTCTCTCTCTATACGCTGAAACCATGTATCTCAAACCCAATATTATAATTTTCAGCCAAATCTGAGCAATAGTTCAGCCACACCTTCGCCTAGTGACGTGCAAAATCTATGCGCCGTTCATACATCTCGTATCCAACTCTCTCTTTTCCTGTTTCCCATTTTGGTTTTCCGAGACCACCAAGAAGATTTGTATCAAACAGAAATTTAGCATCAGAATTCCTCGAGACCACCGAGAAGAATTGTAGCAAACGAATACTTATCCATTGGAATTCTGTGACACAACAATCAGCCACCGTCTGGACTCTCTATTCCTATTTATCCATCAAAAAAGTATCACATTTGTTCTAAAAAGGTGTCGCTTTTTATATTATACTCAAATTATCTTTAAAAAAATCATAACGTCACTTTTACTTCTACAAGTGTCACTTTTTCATATTATAAGATTTATTTTTTGTGAACTCTTTATGAAAAAAATATCGTTATTTTTGTACTAAATATGTCTCTTTTTTAATTATTATTATCACTTTTTCACTAAAATGTGTAAGGTTTACAGTTTATATTATAATCAATCATTTAACTTAAAATATAATAATATAAATGTTCTACTAAAACAAGTCACTTTTACACTAAAAACTATCACTTTTACACATTATTATAAATCAAGCATTTAACGTAAACCATTTTATATATATGACAATAACATAAGAACTAGAACAAAAAAAAGTATTTATAACAACAGTTGTTTACTAACAAGCTCAGAACTTCATGGACATGCAATTCTTCAATGAAAAATGAGTCTTTTTACACAATCCTATCATGAGGTTATGAGTTGTACAAAAAGTAAGAAAAACTCCATCATAATCATAATCATAAAGTCATGATGACTAGGAGCATCGATGACAATGCAACAGTTGTTGGTGGTCTCAAACTTTCACACACGCTTGATCTTGAGCTTCTCGAACACTTAGGCATAATTGAATGACCTCTTGTTGATCTAAGCAGCCTCCTTCTCAAACATCTCAATCACACGCTTATTAATACCTCCAACCTTGTAGATCAAGTGACCGCTGATGGTTGACTTCTTAGGATAGATATGGACAATGATCACAATGTTGATGTGAAACTTCTCTTACTCATGTTGAACTTGAAATAGAATATTTCAACAACAAATTGAGAAAATCAGACAACTCTAATTGCAGTAATTTATTTAGGAAAATCAAGCATACTCAAAGGGAGAAATCCATGAATAGTTTAAGTATAAAAATTCAAAAAATAATATGTAAATAAAACTTCACTATATTCTAGTCGATGGAAAATACAGTAAACATGAAAATACACAAAATCAACAAGTTTTCTTTAAAGGAAACACATCATCCACTTGATCAATTGTAATCTCCATGCAAAAATTACACACAAAAGATGCAATCAACACAGTAAAAAGTATAAAATAAAGAATCGACATCATAGTTATTATTTAATTAAAAAAAAGCTTAAAACAAAAACGATTGTGTACTACAACAGCCTGGACAAACTGCTGAAGG
Organism: Phtheirospermum japonicum; assembly: GCA_014905375.1. Taxonomy (NCBI): domain Eukaryota; kingdom Viridiplantae; phylum Streptophyta; class Magnoliopsida; order Lamiales; family Orobanchaceae; genus Phtheirospermum; species Phtheirospermum japonicum. The sequence continues at coordinate 349,842 of BMAC01000708.1, forward strand.
ATTACGCCGGTGAAGACTTTGCCGCCACCATGATATAAGCTGAGAATTGAGTAGCGCCTTGGGCCCTCCTATCCTGGATTCACCTTAACGTAAGTGACAGTGTTTGTAAATAAAAGTTATAATATTTTTGCATACAAAGTGACACGTTTATGCCAACAACTTTCATAAACCAATACTGACAGTCTTAGAATGCAACATAGTTATATATAATAAGTGACAATGTTTGTAAAGAAAAGTGACATTGGTTTTCATAGTTTCTACTAACAAATTAGAGTACATCGAAAATACAATATAATTCAGAATCCATAAAAGTGACAATTCTTGTATGCAAAAGTAGCAAGGTTTGACGAGAAAGTGACACTTTCCAACAAATATATTACTGCACCTCAAATAAGAAATAAATCATGCCAAGTTGTAGAATCCAATTGAGTTCACATAACAAGTGACGAATCTCTTAAAGAAAAGTGACAGAACTTGTACAGAAAGTGATAATTTATATCATTAACATAAAATTTCAAAAATAGTCCCATCAAAACATACCATACAATTTCAAAATTCAAATAAATAATGAACTTTAATGATACATGTTCAATCCAGATGGTCGTGCTCAATTTCAGGTGTAAATTTTGAGATTTTTGTATGAACTTCATTAGAACAAACAATAGCTTCATAAATCAAGGTTTTGTGCTCCAATCTAATTGCCAAATTCATCTCAGTTAGTGGTATATCCATGGCGGAGTTGCAGCGAAGTGGTCACGGAGGCATGGAGGAAGATGGATTGGAACTAACAAAATTTGGATTCATATTAACATAATTAGGATTTGAATATAATTAATACATAAACCCACATCATCAGCATTACATCCATGGCGGAGGCGAGGTCGAGACACAAGGGTTGTCACTAACTTTTTTTCTTTCTAAGGTTTGGGGTGGATCGGGGAAAGAGAAACAACTAGAAGAAACAATAGATATTACATTAAGGATGGCAACTTTGGCCCGCCCCGCCCCGACCTGGCTCGTGCCATTTTGGGCACCCTGCCAATGCCCCCGCGGCAGGGTGGGGGCACATCCGGGTACGACTTCCGGCCTGAGGTACCTGGCCCGCCCCGCCCTTTACAATATTTTTATTTTTTATATATATTTTATATATATATATATATATATATATATATATATATATATATATATATAATATATATATATATATATATATATAATTTATAAGATTATTTCTATTTTTATACACTTAATATTATATTTCACATTTATACATTGATAATGATATATTTTTATAAATAATATAAATTAATAAAGAAATTGATAAATAAACTTATAAATAAGCTAATAAATGTATAATATTTTTCTTTTTAGTTTATTATTATTTTTAGTAAATTTGTAGTCTTATATTTAAATTTTAAAGTAATATATTTTGTTTTTGTATTAACAATAATTAATATTTTATAATTAAAAATATAAAATACATAGATGGGTCGCCCACCCCGGCCCGTGAGGTTGACAGGGCGGGTCCGGGTTTCGTAGTACCTGACCAGCACCGCCCCATTGCCATCCCTTTATTTCATCCATGATGTAGGTGGGTGTAGCACGGCAGGGGCGGAGCTGTTTGAACAAGAAGACAAGGTCTGGCAGGGGTGGAGATTTTTATGTAAGTAGGGAGAGAGAAAGAGGTAGAAGGAGAATTATTTGTTACCTTTTATATCACACCCAGATTCTTTGGACGGGTCAAAGTTTGAGGTGGTTTGTGCTCCATCATATGTTCGAAGACCCGTGTGGCCGTCACATAGGAGACTACCTCAACTTTTTAAATATAGTGGAGTTGGGAAAAAAAACTCTTTCATGAAAACCAACATCATATTTACCCACTGGTGGCCCATAGCCAAAGTAAATATATTTATTAAATGACAATATAGTTATTCAACCAACATTATGAAGAAATGTCATGTAACGCCTACAGGGTGTAGTTCTTCAATGATGGTAAAATTAAATGATGATAGGTTGTGTGTATTATTGAACATATGGCAGTGCATTCATCTGTTTACTAGAATATAGTGGGACCACTTCATCGTTCTGAGAAATAATTACATTTGAGAAAGGTAAAGTCATACAAGATATGATTTCTTCTAGAATGATACCAACTGATTCTTATCGTTATATGGCACATGAAGCAAGTGGAGATCACAACATTGTTCACATAATGAAAGACCATTTAAATTATGTTAAGCATTTATAAAAGAAAGAAATAGAAGGTGGGATGCACAAACATATGTTAAGATCCATAGTAGCAACAATCTGATGAGAAGGACTTTTTTTAAGAGTTAAGTTGAATGAGGCAGCCAAGTTGACTAATGTGTTTTGGAGGGACTCAATGATGAAATAAGAGTGAATTATTTGGGGATGTTGTAATATTTGACACGACCTATTAGGCGAATAGATACAATCCCATTGTGCTCCAATAGTTGGCATCAACCATTATCAGATAATTGTTATGTTTGGTTGTGCATTCTTATCGAGTGAGAAAACAAAATCATCTGAGTTGATTATTTCAGGTTTTTAAGAAATTCATGGGATGGAAATGTCCTATTACTATATTCACCGATCAAGATCAAGCAATGCTAATGCAATAGAAAAGGTGTACATTATAATCTTGTAATATTCATCGATCCTAATCATTCATGTGTGCTTTTAATTTTGAACCATTAACTTTTCCACTCATTCAGTCACATTTAGGTCCAAAAGTGTCACTTTTTCCCTACAATATTTCACTTTGCATTTGATCTAAAATAAGTATTTTTTAATGAAAATAAATCTTTTAGTACAAAAGTGACACATTTGTAATCAAAAGTGACTATAATGATATGAAAAGTGACAATTTCGGAATTGATACTTATATGCAATAATTTTTCTTCCCACATGTAGGTTTTTTCTTAGGTAAAGCATAGGCTTTGCTAATGGCATCTGTACCAGAATGTTATAAGTAGGTTTGGACAACTAAAATTAAGCAATGCCTTTAAATAGTCATTTAAAAAATGCTTTTCAGGATGTATTGATGAACATGAATTTGAGTCATGTTGGAGTGATATGGTTTCAAAATATATATTGGAAGACCAATCATGGTTTCATTGATTGTATGATCTAAGGGACAAATAGTGCACATCCTTGAATAAAAACTTTATTTTTGCCGGAATGCTTTTCTCACAAAGAAGTAAGTGTACAAATAATGTAATTGTATTCATTCAAAGAAGACAACGAGTTTGACTAGTTTTTATGGTATTTTCAAGAACCTAGTCAAGAACTGGAGAAAGAGTGAAATAGATGACGAGTTTTAGTCATCAAGTTCAATTCCGCCAATTGTCCTGCCACGAAATAGGATGTTGAAGAATACTTAAGAGGTGTACACGTTGAGAGTGTTTGAAGAGTTTGAAGCTGAATATATTGCAATGTTGTCAACTAATTGTGTAGAGTTTCATTGGGATGAGAAATAACAACTTACAAACTTTATGCTCATAATGGTGACAAGGGTATCGTATATGCGATGTTTGCTACGACGAGTAACCTAATCACCTGCTCTTAAAAACATTTTGAGGAATGCGGCATCTTGTGTTGTCATAGCTTAAGGAAAGTGCATAATCATAATCGTGTGAAAATCCCAGGAGCATATATACTAAAGAAGTGGACAAAAATTACCAAAGCTGATGTGTGGTATAGGTTAAAGCACAATTCAGGAAAGTGGAGAAAAAACTGGAGAGTGTTAGGAATATTATTTTCGACAATTTTATTCCTTGTTTGTAGTTTGACTTTCTTAGGACATAATATATTTTAGGACTCTAGATTTATTTCCTAAATAGAGATTAGGACTTTATTTTATTTACTTAGGTTATCTCTAACTTGTCCATCAAGTCTAGGAGTCATATTTATAGGAGAAGATCAAGACGCAAGAAATAAATGCATAGATCAGATGAAAAGTCGAAGAGAGCACTCGACGATTTCAAGAGCAGAACACAAAGCACGGAGTATACTTGGAGCTGCAATTTAGAATCAAGAGATCTTCAATGTTGCGTAATCAACGGAGGAGATCATATCAAGCATAGCGACAAGTATTTTTTGTATCAAGAGTTTGATACAATTTATTTTTCAAATATTACTTTTATATTTTGTAATTGAGTTTGAACAATTGAGAATTAATATAGTTTTCGGGTTTGTACACCCAAGTTCGTAAGCACGATTGCTTACGGACTAAAATTAATTTAATGTGTTTATATTTTTCGCTGCTGTTTCTGAAGTTTAGTTGATGTTAGGACTGGTGACGTCTATCACGAAACCTAACATCATTTTTCTAAGTCATAATTCTACAAAACTACAATTGGTATCAGAGAAGGGTACTTGACATTAAGTATTTCGATCCTTATTTTTGTAGATTCATTGACTTATGGACTCTCAAGGGAATCCGCAACCTCCAAAGTCTTCTGGAAGAAAGTTGCCCAACTTTCAGCCCTCATCTTCGGAGCCAAAGCGAGTAGAGGATGCTCTAAAGGATGATTTCTGGATTAAGGCTTTGCAAGAAGAGCTGGATATTAGTAGAGACTGGGCAGATGATATTGTGGATAGAAAGAGTACCACTGGAGACTTTTTTTCTTGGGAAGTAACTTTTTCTCGTGATACAGTAAGAAACAAAACTGTATATCCCTCTATACAGTAGAAGCTGAATATATCGCAGCTGGAAGTGCGTGTACGCAACTTTTGTGGATGAACCAGATGATTGAAGACTACGGTCTCCATAGTAGTATTCTGACCGTACTTTGTAACACCACGAGTGCCATAGATACCTCAAAAAATCCCGTTCAACACTCACATATAAAACACATTAACATCAGGTATCATTTTTTTTGAGACTTGGTTGAGAGGAAAATAGTGAGTCTTGAGAATGTAGGGACAGACGATCAACTAGCTGACATCTTCACAAAGGCAGTAGATTTTGAGACCTTATCTCGTTTGAGAAGAGACCTCGGTATGTTCATTGTCTAGTTATGTTTTGTTTGATGTTGTGACCCCCAATTCTATCATAAGTCACAACATCTGTATATTTTGCATGCATTTTTGCTTTTCTCTTTCATACATAATAAATGCATTGAATATTATTGATAGTGCAAAAAGATCTTGTATTGTAATAAAAGTGATGACAAAAAGATTAACCTCTTGAATTAGGTGATTGCGAATCTTTCCTGCAGAAACTGGTTTTCTCCCAGGTCCAAAAACAAGGGGTGTTAAAGGCAATTGCTATGATAATTTCTCTTCAAATCTGTAAAAAGATGAAGAAAATCTGGATTAAAAAGATCCAATATTTACATTTCACTTCCTTGAGCGATTTTGACGTAGTCATTAACTTGGGTTAAGGGGTTTGTTTTCATTGACTTCACCTGAAGTAATGTTGGTTATAATGTCATCAGTCATGAAAAGCAACACTGATCAAACCACTGAAATCATTAAGTGTTTTTAGTTTTTTTAGGTCATATATTTTAGGCATCTGCTAGGACATTCATACTATGTGAAGATGTCAAATTGTTGTGTGTTCTGTTACTTATGCTTGCTTCTCTCTTTGACTTTTCTCAATATTTTTAAGGGTTATGTTAATCGGTTGTTTCAATGGAGTTAAAATCGGAGAGCTGGACAGGTAATACGAGTTGACGTGGCAGGAGATTATTCACCCTGTACATATTTTTTACGACTATGGTGATGGTTCTAAATTACAGCTCTAATTCAATTTTATGATTTTGTAGGGACGGGTGATTTGGTTTGGTTTGTTGGTTGATTGAGTGGAGATCATGTGTCCTAAATTAAGGGGGGTGAGGTTTTTGAATGGAATGAAAATCTTTTGTGGGTTAAAAACGGATAGTAGGTAAATTAGGGTTTTTACCTTACCCTTCTCTCTCTGAGGACAACGGCCATTTTTTTTTCTATTTTAAGAGTCCAATTTGTTACCGTTTTTATCCCACTTCTCTTTAACCCTTCTACAATTAAAACTCTCTAAATCTCAACTTCTTCACAGTCTCTCTCGAATTGCCTTTTTTTTTGTTTTCTTTTTAAAATTTGCAACATGATGTCTTCTCCGAGCAGAATTCTCGAGCTCCCTGCCGACGTGCATAAATCATCCAATGACCAGGCACCAGTGAATCTTCTGAGATTTGGTGGCCTGGATATCCGCGAAGAGATCGGTGGCATCTTCCCCCAAAACCCGTCACCAGTTGTAACACCGCCTATCGGTTAGCCACCGCTCCAATATCAGGACGTCGTTCCTATTCCGGTACCCACTGACGCTAATCCGGAGGTGCAGTTTATTCTATAGCGGTGCACCGATCACATCTGCTGCCTCCGAACACTCTGCTAGCTCTGATGAGGCTCCGTCTGAAGACGTCGAGATTGAAGACATGGAACCAATCTCCACGAGGTTCTTGACGTGTGAAGCTGAGGAGCTGTTCTTGTGATTTCAAAATCGAGGCATGATTGCTGAGCACCAAATCCCCGTTGATGTTTTTCGTGAAGCAGAATCTGATTACCTTCTTTAGGCACCTTGGCGCCTCTTCGAGCTGGTGTCATGTCTGGTGATTGTTCTGGTGTTCCCAACATCAGTACCAACATGGTTCATTTTTCTGCTCCGGTTGTCCGAGCCCAGATTACTTTGTTTGATATCCAGGTTGCACAACACCAGGCGCTTCGTAACTCGTTTGTTGAGGTCCTTTTGCTTTCAGAACAAAAGGGGGGAGAAGATGTAGAAGACGCTGCTGTGAATGTGGTCTTTTTTGTTTGGGTATTTAGGGTGAGTTTCTAATTCAGGGGGATTTTTTAGTCTTTTGATCATTTTCATGCGTCTTGGGTATTTTGTCCAGAAAGGCAAAAGGGGGAGATTGTTGGGAATATTATTTTCGACAATTTTCTTCCTTGTTTGTAGTTTGCCTTTCTTAGGACATAATATATTTTAGGACTCTAGATTTATTTCCTAAGTTGATATTAGGATTTTATTTTATTTCCTTAGGTTATCTCTAACTTGTCCATCAAGTCTAGGAGTCTTATTTATAGGAGAAGATCAAGACGCACGAAAGTAATGCATAGAGAAGAGGAAAAATCGAAGAGAGCACTCGATGATTTCAAGAGCAGAACACAAAGCACGGAGTCTACTTGGAGCTGCAATTCAGAATCAAGAGATCTTCAACGTTGCGTAACCAATGGAGGATATCATATCAAGCGTAGCGACAAGTATTTTGTGTATCAAGAGTTTTATACAATCTGTTTTTAATATATTACTTTTATATTTTGTAATTGAGTGTGAACAATTGAAAGTAATATAGTTTTCGGGTTTGTACACCCAAGTTCGTAAGCACGATTACTTACGGACTGAAATTAATTTACTGTATTTATATTTCCCCCTGCTGTTTCTGAAGTTTAGTTGATGTTAGGATTGGTGACGTTTATCATGAAACCTAACATCATTTTTCTAAGTCATAATTCTACAAAACTACAGAGAGCCTACTGATGCCATTCCTTGGCTTCATAACATATCACAAAGGTATTATAACCTTGTGTTGGAGTGCCAAAGAAACAAGGAAGCAAGAAAAATCATAGAAGAGGTATATGTTAGAGATTCTCTTGCTGTTTCAACCTTGAAGAATTTACCACAACCAAATAAATCGTCTCATATTTCAAGTTCATCTACTATGTGTCTAGATCCTTCTCCATCTATTAGGGAATTTTCTTTTTAGTATATTATATTATCCACTTTCCAAAAAAGGACCATGATATTGTCCAACATCATAACACATACACTAAGTATGAAAAATTATAAATAAATAAATAAAAAGGTACAAAATTATCATTTTCGGGCTTATTTGATGACATGGCATGATTCAGTATTTAATTATCATTTTCCATTTAGTTTTAAATATTAAATACTAAATATGTGATTGGATTACCTAATTTGCCCTTCCTATTTTATATTTTTCCTCCTCTTTTTTTTGTTATCCCCTTCAACATCTGTTATGCATAACCTATGTAGAAAATAGCTGGGAAAAGAAAATCCCATGCTTGCAAAATCAAGCATCATCTTGGAAAATCACAAAAAATTATTCCAATAATTATTTCAAATAAATTAAAATCAACAAAACAATATTCTTGCATAAGTGAGATTTACATTGAAACTAATCCGAACATATTACAGAACAAAGTTACATTGGTAATAAATATGAAGAACTACTAGCCTGGAAATTAAATATTAAAGATAAAAAATCTGAATAGCACAATCAACCCAAACCCACTATAAATTAGATAAAAAATTCAAACTCAAGCACCAACTTCAGATCTGGAAACTTATGATTGAAATATTGGTCAAACCCTAGTCTCGAATTTGGAATCAATTAAGCTCAAACATGGGCCGTCTGGATTGAGATCCAGAAAAGGAATACAAAATGACAACCCAAATTGAAAGGAAAATCATGATGAGGCCAATAAAGATCTCAGTAGAGATGAAAGGGCCAAAAATCAAAAAGTCTATTGGATGTCTCAGTCGCCAGAAACATCTCACTCCGTGCGGACTGAACTAAAAAACCCTAAATCCACCAAGCTCGGACTTGCACGACCACAAGATCTTACTTTTGGTGTTCTCCTAACTCCACCTCGCCACCGCATCGCCATTGCTTTACTATCTCCTAGCCTTGAGCCGCCGGAGCATGTGCGCCATCTGTAGTATTTCAGATTCCTCCTCAGTTTTAGTTTTAAATATTGATTTAGGAAAGGTGGAAAAGAGGCGGAGAGGGATAATTTCATATTGTGTTTATTAGCAATTTCAGAGTTGGTTTACTTGCAGATTGAATGGAGAAGTCGGTTTTAATGAACAAGAAAATAAAAATAAAAATAAATGATAGTAGAGAAAGAAAAAGGAAATAAAATTATAGGAAGAGAAAATTAGGTAATTCAATAACATATTTAGTATTTTGATTCGTACATTTTTGTCATGAATCCGTACTTAATTGAGTCTTATTTTAGTCGTTTTATTCTTTCTCCGTGTTAAGACTAGAGCTAAAATTGCATTGTTTTGCATTTTCCATCTCTTCACTTAATTTTCAGGCTTATTGATCGACAATTGATTCAAACGAGAATAATTCTGAGGTTTTCTCATACAGTTAGAACGTCTGGAGGATTCGGAACACAAAGATTGAAGGAAAATGCTCACAAATAGCTACGAGGACACTCACCGATCGGACAGTTCATCTCTCCGATCGGTGGAACTGGGTACCCACACACCGACCGGGAGAGCTAGCGCACCGAGCGGATGCAAAGACAGAAACTTCCATCCGATCGGACGAGGCTCATGACCGATCGGACAAGAACGTTACGAGTCTGATTTCTGGAGATTTCAGTTACGAAACGGCTGAGATTGCTTTTAAAAAGGAGGGAGGCTAGGGTTTGCAGGGTATTCACGCTGAGAGGCATTTTTGGAGGCTAGAGACACCACACAACACCAAAAGGTTGAGAGATTTGACACATCTCTCATACCTCTAGTATAAATCCGTGCAAGGCCGTATCAAGGTTCGATTTGAAGCTGCCGTCGTTCTTCGCTAGGATTCTGGGTTCGTGACAAGCCTTGGGATTCTACGCAGCTCGGAGTGCTTTCGTTCGTCATCTTTGCTCGTTGAAAATAGTTCAACGATTTGTAATCTCTAAACTCGTCTTTTGATTTTATGATTTTGAAAGTGGTTTTGTTTGGCATTAGATATGAATKATTGATAGTATGCTAGGTGATGTTATGTTGGTAGATTGTTGAAGTTTGGTGATTTGGAATAATAACTTTGTGTTCTTGGAGTTTATGCTATCATGTTTRGCATATTTATGATAGAATGAACGATTGTCTTTGGTTAATCTATTAGTAGTTTATTGAACTTCGGAGATTAGTTTCTTAGGATGTCCTTATTTAGTATTATTATTAGATTGGTGAGTCTTTTAACATTTTAAATCCCTTGTCGAGAGATTGACACCCTCGAGACAAGAAGCTCTCGTTATTGCTTTTAAACATTGGAATTGAAACCTTTTCAAAAACCCCATTTGAACGTGTGTTATTAGATAGAATTGTGATATTAGTATAATAAACATCATTTAATCCAATTCCCATTCCTCGAGAGATCGACCCGAGTTAGCTTGCCAAGTCTACAAGTGACCCCGTTCTCTTGCGGGCGAACATAAAACCTTTCAAACGTAGACGCGCATTTGTTTAACTGGAATTTAATTTTGAAAGGAACACAAAAGTTCGGCTCAAAATTTGGCGCCGTTGCCGGGGAATGGCAAAGGTTTTAATGATGTTTATTCGTGTTAATGATTTCATGTCGATAATTGTATAATGTTTTTGTTTTACCTCTCGATGCGGTGACCGTTTGTTGTTGATGCAAGGTCGAAAGAAGCCTTAGAGAGGAGAACTTAACCCATTTATCAACAGCATCGAGCGTGTGTCGAGACCGAGACAATTATTTCCTCTAATCGAAGGGAGTTTCCTTGAATCAAGTTCAACCAACATGGCAGAAAATCTAGCTATTGGAGGACGAGGTGGAATGAATGGTGGACGAGGGAGAGGAAGAAATACCCAAACACCTCCTCGAGATAATCCATACGGATTGCCACCCGTAGATGATGTGCACGTACAAGAACAAATAGAAAATAACGAGGACGAGGATCTGAGGAATCCACCTCCACCCCAAAACGAAGAGACAGGGGAACCTAACCAAGCAAACGACGGAGAGCATCAGCCAAGGAATAATCAGCAAATCATGATGCAGCAACCTCCCAGGCGATTTCGGAACCGTGAAGAGGCTCGAGCTTATCACGCTCGCGCAAATCAGCAGTTTGATGATGTTGGTCATGGCGGGCCCCGACCCCAAAACTATCAACAAAATCACCAAAGGCACGAGGAGCTCGAACGAGAACGGGACTATAATCAAAATAGGAGGGAGGGACGACCGTTCAATGCTTGGCAAAGGGAGAATATTCGAAACGATGGATATGAAGACCGTGGGGATTATGAGGATGACCGTGGTCATGAGTATTACGAAGAATATGGAGAGGAAAGGAATTACGGTGTACGTAATAACTTCGGAGGAAGAAGAGGACGTCGGTACCCAAATGAACGTCGCCAAGGAGACCTTTTATTCCCAACCATTGGATCCTACAGCAGTGCAATAGTTTTAGGCCCC
>BMAC01000708.1:361684-385077 GCA_014905375.1 Phtheirospermum japonicum
GATACAAAGTCCCAACGATCCAAATTGAGGAACTAACTAAGCAAGTCGCACTATTGACGAGTAAAATGACAGGGGAGGAGGAACCTTCGACACTCCCACCCAAAATGTGCGAAAAATGTGGGGCAGTGGGGCATGAAATGGATACGTGCAATGTGGTTTTTGACGAAGAAGAAGAAAGGGAGKTAAACGCCATTCAAAACTATCAACCCAATAACAAGTTTGGGACGAAGTTTATCGGGCAATAATTCGAACACTAACTACAATCCAAAAAACTTGAACTATGTGCCCAATTCTAAACCATCAGAACCACGACCATATCCAAACAAGAGTCAAGGAGAGACAAGTGGTCAAAACTCCTATCAAACCAAAGGTCAGGGCAGCTATTCTCAACATTCTCCGCAACAATACCAAGCACCTCAGCAATCGTACCAGCACACACCGCAGCCGCAGTACCAACAAACTTCCCAACAACAGTTTCAGCAAATGCAACCACAGCAGCAATTGCCACTTGCAAGTAACCCCGACGACGAACTAAGACTTTGGCGATAACAATTAGAGCACGAGACTCTACGTAATCGGGAGGAAACACTTCGTACAATCGAAGAAGGAAAGCGAATGAGGAAGTAACTGGAGAAACTAGAGATGATGATAGGACAGCTTTCGGTTTCTATGGAAAAAACGATAAATGATCCGGGAAAGCTTCCAAGCCAACCTGAACAATCAATGGCATTACATGTGCTACGTAGTGGAAAGGAGATAGACAATGGAATACAAGAAACCGAGGGGGACAACACCGATAACAACCAAATGATGGATGAAGGAGGCGAACAAGAGACAAGTCCAAATGGTGAGGAAGGACCAGTGGGTAAGATTCATAAGTCAAGCAACCCATATGTTCCAGGATCATTGACGGGAACTTTCCAACCAAAACGGATCGAAACAAATCAGACAAACTCAGCGAAGTACTTGACCGGTCGGACCGAAACAGTGACCGATCGGTTTAGACTCCAGAAGGATTTGACCGACCGGACAAACCAAGAGTCCGACCGGAGTAGAATACAGGAGGTTTCTACCGATCGGACAAACAGGAGTGACCGGTCGGACAAAAAGGCTGAAGAGGAGCAAAGACCGCAACGAGTCATAAGGGACGCTGTTCTATTCCCGAACCGTCTTAAACCAGCAAAGGAGATCAAGGAATTTATGGAACTTTACAATATGCTGAAAGATGTGAACGTGAACCTTCCACTATTTGACGTAATCAAGGCTATGCCTGCCTACGTCAATTTCTTCAAAGAACTTGCCTCCAAAGAGCGAAAAATAGAAGGGAATGAACGTGTCATACTATCCAAGGAGGTGAGCACAATTTTCCACCATACATTACCCCCCAAGGAGAAGGATCCTGGGAGTTTCTGCATTACAATAACCCTTGGAAATGGTCAAAAAGCGCGTGGAATGCTCGACCTTGGAGCAGGGATCAACTTGATGCCCTACGCTCTGTACAAGCAATACAACCTTGGAGGTATGAAGCCAACAAGTTTAAGGCTTCAACTAGCRGATCRTTCATYAAGGCATCCGTTGGGAGTGGTCGAGGACGTCTTGGTGGAGGTCGGATCATTGATAGTTCCCGTGGACTTTGTTATTCTGGATGTTGGAGAAGTAGATGCCACAAGCAAGGAGCACGCCATCCTCTTGGGGAGACCTTTTATGGCAACATCACACACTTTAATTGATGTTGGGCGAGGGAAAAGGACACTCTCTGTGCTAGGAGAGTCAGTGACGTTCTCGCTGAAAGATATTCAGAAAATTCCTTCACCCATGATCGGTCCCGATTGTTCATACCTTGATTCCGTGGACCAATGTGTAAGCGAATTATTTGGTGTTGTGCCGGTCGAGAACATCGATGTCGAGGACGACGGATTTGATCCAAACGCGGAGGGGGTGATCACTCTTTTCGAGGTTAACGAAGTACCCTTGGTCAAGCCAGTCATTGGACCTACTTTGGARCCRAAATTGGAACTTAAACCACTCCCGAGCCATCTCAAGTACGTGTTTCTTGAAGATGGCGAGAGGAAACCCGTAATTATATTTGCTGAACTGGCAGAGCATGAAGAAAAAGAGCKTATTGATGTTCTTAAAAAGTAMAAGCACGCAATAGGATGGAGTAKTGGTGATATAAAGGGGATAAATCCGGTCACGTGCAYGCACCRGATCGATCTTGAAGAAGGAGCAAAACCGATACGGGAGGGACAGCGACGGCTAAACCMTACRCTCAARGAGGTGGTMAAAAAGGAGATCTTCAAATTAATCGAGGAAGGAATCATTTATGTTGTTTCTGATAGCGAATGGGTTAGCCCGGTTCATGTTGTTCCAAAAAAGGGGGGCATCACGATCGTAGAAAATGAAAAGGGGGAAATTATCCCAACACGCTTAACCACCGGGTGGCGGATGTGCATTGACTACCGAAAACTCAATGCAGCGACAAGGAAAGATTATTTTCCGCTCCCATTCATGGACTAACTACTTGACAAGCTAGCAGGGCAAGAGTATTATTATTTTCTAGACGGCCTTTCTGGGTACTATCAAATAGCCATTGCGCCAGAAGATCAGAAAAAAACTACATTCACGTGCCCGTTTGGCACATTTGCTTATAGGAGAATGCCCTTTGGATTGTGCAATGCCCCGGCTACCTTTCAAAGATGCATGATCTCTATTTTCACCGAATTCATCGACGACTTTCTCAAAGTTTTTATGGACGACTTCTCGGTATTTGGCTCTTCCTTCTCACATTGTCTAAAAAACTTGACAAAAGTGCTTGAACGTTGTGTCGAGTCTTACTTAACCTTGAGTTGGGAGAAGTCAAACTTCATGGTGAAAAGCGGGACTGTATTGGGTCATGTGGTATCAAGCAAGGGATTGGAAGTTGACAAAGCGAAGATTGACGTCATCGAAACCCTTCCACCTCCAAAAGATGTGAAAGGAATTCGAAGTTTTTTGGGACACGCGGGCTTTTACAGACGTTTCATCAAGGACTTTTCAAAGATTTWCCGCCCGTTATGCAAACTACTTGGGAAAGATGTGCCTTTCGAATTCAATGGCGAATGTCTTGAGGCATTTAATATTTTGAAAGAGAAATTAACACAAGCACCAGTTGTCGTTGCACCGGATTGGTCTCTTCCATTTGAGATAATGTGTGACGCGTCAAACGAAGCAGTCGGAGCAGTTTTGGGCCAACGAGTGGATAAAATGCGGAGGGTGATTTACTATGCCAGCTACATGTTGAATAGCGCCCAACGTAACTACACCACCACAGAACGAGAGCTATTTGCAGTTGTATTCTCTTTGGATAAATTCCGCTCTTACATCGTCGGCTGCAAAGTCATCGTACACACGGATCACGCAGCACTCCGTCATCTATTCGCTAAAATGCAAAGCAAACCTAGATTGATTCGTTGGATTCTCCTCTAACAAGAATTCGACGTCGAAATCAAAGATCGGAAAGGGAGCAAAAATGTGGTTGCCGATCACCTCTCTCGTATGATAGTGGAGGAGCCAAGTGAAATCGGGGATGTAGATGATGAGTTCCCTTATGAAAACGCAAACGCCGTTGTCGAAATTAATGAACCATGGTATGCCGATTTTGTTAATTTCCTTGCTTGTAAGATTATCCCTGACCATCTTTCTTCACAAGAAAGGAAGAGATTTATGTTCAAGTGCAGAAGTTTCTTTTTGGACGATCCTTATCTTTACAAGCGTTGCAAAGATGGACTTTTTCGGAGATGCATACCGGATGAAGAGAAGATTGGAGTACTGCGATTTTGCCACGACTACGGTGGGCACTTTGGAAGTCAAAAAATAGCTTTCAAAGTCCTCCAAGCCGGGTTTTATTGGCCTTCGTTGTCCGCCGACGCACACCAATTCTGCAAAACATGTGATAAATGTCAACGTTCCGGAACGATTGGAAGGAAAGACGAAATGCCCTTAATACCTAATCAAGTGATTGAAATATTTKACATATGGGGCATCGATTTCATGGGACCTTTTCCAAAGAGTGGTGAGTACGAGTACATACTCGTAGGAGTCGACTATGTATTGAAATGGGTAGAAGCTATTCCCACGAGGAAAGCTAATTCCGACGTCGTCCTCAAATTCATCCAAGAAAACATCTTTAGCCGTTTCGGGATGCCAAGAGCGATCATCAGCGACGGGGGTAGCCATTTTTGCAACAAGGCCTTTAATCGATTACTAAACAAGTATGGGGTGCGACACAAGGTGGCAACCCCTTATCATCCACAAACCTCTGGTCAAGTAGAGACAAGCAACCGGCAAATCAAAGGGATCTTGGAGAAAACCGTGAAGCCAAATCGTAAGGACTGGACAACAAAACTGATAGATGCATTGTGGGCTTACCGTACAGCCTACAAAACGGTGTTGGGAATGAGTCCATTTCGATTAGTTTATGGGAAAGCATGCCACCTCCTAGTCGAATTGGAGTATCGAGCGGAGTGGGAAATTCGAACCTTGAACCTTGATTTGAATGAAGCCGGGGGATATAGGAAGCTTGAGCTAAGCGAATTGGAGGAGATCCGCAACGACTCATACGAGACGGCATGGACTAACAAACGGAAAATGAAGGAAGTGCACGACAAAAAACTAGTCCATAAAGGTTTGGAAGTTGGTAAACTAGCCTTGATTTTTAATTCTCGTTTCAAACTCTTTCCAGGGAAGTTGAGATCAAAATGGAGCGGTCCATTTGTAATTACCGACATAAACGAATTCGGCGCCGTGACCTTGTTTGACGAAAAGAGTCACTCCACTTTCCAAGTCAATGGTCATCGTGTCAAAATGTATCATGGGGGACTTATTTTGCAGCAAGATCACGAAGTGTTTGTGATCAACGACCCCCCTCGAGAGGGTTGACGCACGACTAAGGTATCGTCAAGCATAAGACGTTAAACGTTGCACTTCTTGGGAGGTAACCCAAGCTCTGGTTGTATATATCCTTTCTTTATTCGTTGGGTAGAGTATTTTGACAGGACTCCTGCTAGTTCGAAGCAAATTATGAATTTTTCTGGAACACCAGTCGGACACCTATTGGTAACCGATCGGAATGTTCCATGACGATGAGACCGATCGGTATGACTATGACACCGATCGGACTGCTACGCCTGGGAGCTATTTAAGGAAATTTTAGCCAGGCAATCACAAGGGATGGTAAGATACTCTAACAGTATCTTCTGAGGTATGAGGAATCTTTAATCTTGGGGGGATTGATTTGATAAAATAAAGAGTATATTCTCTTTCTAGAAAATCTCTATCTTCTCGATCTTCCTTGATACTGGAAATCCTCCACCCATACTCCGACTCCTATATAAACTCACCCCCTACAACTTTTACTACACACCAAAATACCTTATCCTTTTCAATATTAACGAGTGTCAGACACCACCAACTTTATAACATGAACCACCACAACAACCTTACTCATGGTTGGGTGTCAAGGAGGACGCTTAAAGACACGATCGACACACTAGAAGAAGAGGCGGATGATTATCGACAGCAAATCCTCAAGCTCCAAGCTGACCTCAATGAAGCCCTCACTGAAGAAATTGATTTGACGAAAACCATCGAGCGCCTCCATGGCATCCTAGATGATGCCGATGCTGAGATAATGAGGCTCAAATGGAAAATAATTGAACTTGAGGAAGATGTGAGAGATTTGTATGAATTGGCCTATAGGGGTGTTCCGCCACCCAAGTAGTCCTTAGATCACTATCCGTGAAGGTTTAGTTTATGAATTAGTAATGTTTGGGGGGAATGGTTTTTGAACTATTGTCTTAAATAAACAAGCAACATTGTTCGAGTTGTTGAATAAAATCTATGCTTTGAATTGCTTTACCTATTCGTAATTTGTCGCTGAATTTTTGCAGGACGTCGCTGTTATATATAAAAATAATAATAATAAAAAAAACGATCGGTGCTTCGTGAGGACCGACCGGTAATACGACCAGACCGGTCGGTCAAAACACACTGGACTACAGTCCGATCGGTCCAGAGACCAGACCGGTCGGTCAAAACACACTGGCTAGCAGTCCGATCGGTGCACCGCACATACCGATCGGACGACAGCCCAGTTTATTAAACGCCGACTGTCTCACATGAACATTATATTGGTTCCAACTCCTTTTGTTTTCTTACAGGTCGCATTTCCGAACTTCATCACGCATATCTTCCCCCACTCAAACCATCGAGTCTGACCCCCACCGATCGGCAACACGAGATCTCCAATTCCACCCGACCGGCAAGTTTGGAGGAATTATACGCCATTTGTCAAATACTCTCAAGTTTCTTACCCGTTTCTCAAACAAACCACATCAAGGTATAATGGCTTCAAACTAAACATTCTTTAACTGTTTGAGAAGTTGAATTGCAGGGGTGTGGTGATTCGGAGTTTGGATTGTTTGAATTCAACTTGAGTTTGGTTAAGTTTTGTGGGGCACCAAGTGTTCGAGGAAATTCCTGAGTGAACTCCGGAGCCGTTTCTGAAGTTTGCTTATTCCTAGGGCTCCCGGTAAGCGACCAAGACGTGGTCAGCCCTCGAACGCCGGCCCGAGCAACACCCGGAGTGTGCTAGCTCCTTTCGACCTCAGAGATGAACGTGAGGTTACCCTATACCAATCACTCGTCAAACGAGATGTTTATCACCCCCGTTTCATTGATATTGAATTTTGGGAAGATCAAGCCAACACGGGGGATAAGACGGCAGAAAAATTTATCCATTGGTTAAACGGGCTCCAACTCATTAAATGGGCCGGTGTCAAACAACCGGGGTTTCGCACCCTCATGCTCGAGTTCTTCACAACATTTCAGTCGTTAGCCGATGGGAGCTTCGAATGTCGCTTTCGAAACCAAACATTCCGCACTACGCCTGGTGATCTAAAGGAAATATTTGGCGTTGATGGCGAGAAAAGCCCTAGGCCGGGATGTGAGCTTGACTATTATAATAAGAGCAATTGGTGGAAAAAACTCTCGGGAGCACCACCGGAACCCGGCTGCCGTTTTAATTCAACATGCTTGCAATCTAATGCCATCTACCTCACCTACAAATTCTTTATGTAAGTGTTCCTCGGTAAGGAGGACGCCACAAGAATTTCGGCCACTGAATTGAAAGCACTATGGATTGCATACTATCGGGGCAACGCACGGATTTACCCACTTTTAATCGCTGCGGTCGAGAATGTCCAACAAGTCCGGGATAAGAAATTGGCAAAACTCACTCTCGGAGCCTTTATCACAGAACTTGCCCGCCACCACGGTTGCGAACCATATGATGACGACATCGTTTACCCGAGTGTGGCAATGATGGTAGAAAGCCGCATGATTGAGGGGCGAAGCGTTTCTATTCCAACTTTCTTGATGGATGGTGATAAAGAGCGATTTGAAAAAGTCGAGGATTCCGATGCCGATGAGGAGGATGAGGAGGATGACGAAACTGACGAGGATGGTGGTGATGAAGAAAATGAGGGGGAGCAAAACACAGACGAGAACGAGGGAGGAAATGGGAACACCGATTCCCATGCTTAYGAGCACGACGATTATGGAAGTGGCGTTTATTTCTCKGACGAACAATGGCAGCAACAGCAAGACTTCCAAGCCCGTATGTTTGCTCAAATGGGGGAATTACGCATTAACCAAGAGGAGCATGCAAGGAACGCTCGCCAGGATGCTTGGACCGCACGGGAGGAAGCCCGAGAGGAGGCTCGTTACTTCCGTAACACATTAACAAACTTAGGCAATAGTTAGGCGGAAACTTCTCAGCATCTCGCCCGATTATCCGGAAGTGTTGAGGCTAATCATGACTACCTTGTCGCGATCGACGAACGTCTCTCTCGTCTCGAGCACCGCTATCCACCTCCACCTCTGGACAACATGGACCAGTAGGCGGGCCCACGCCCCAGCTGTATCACCACTCTTTCCTTTTCTTTTTACTGCTTTGTAGGATATTTATTCGACTTTTGTAAATAATTTTTCCTTTCTGCGTGTGGCGACTATATCTACTTTTTGTTACTCAYTTTGCAYGCATTGGTCTTTACGTTCTTGTAATATTCATATGGTAGCAACCAGGAGATTGCTCACTCTTTCACGAGGGGGAAGGGTAGCAGTCCGATCGGTGATCCAAGTTTGACCGGTTGGTCAAAACACACTGGCTAGCAGTCCGATCGGTGCTCACTTTTGACCGATCGGTCAAAACACACTGGACTACAGTCCGATCGGTGCTCACTTTGACCGATCGGACATTCTAATGCTGACCATTTTCAAACATTTAGAGTCCATGCATGAACCATTCGTGAGCAACTTTCGGTCAACCACTTACGTCAATCTGTGTTGATTAATTACCCATGATTACTTGTGTTTGTATTGGCATGCCTGTCGAAATCATTTGATAAGCAATAAGTGGGGTCTCTAGAGCTTGATTAAGTGCTAAGTTTTCAAAATCTACTTATATATATATATTAAAATAACATTTAGTCGATAACCATTTCGCAATACCTGTTTAAACTCGATCACCTTGTTCCAAGAGTTTGAATTAAACCCTGGTAAGAATCCTTGTGTGTTTTTCAAAATCATGCTTTGATTCGATAAGTGTTTTGAAAGGGTCTCTTAAGTCGCATGTGTACATTTGGTTTTTGAAATGACGATAGGCACATATATAACCCGATTCCGGCCATACTCAAAAATAAAAACCACTATAAAYTCCTAATGAGCCCCTTTGAGCCTTTATTCCGTCTCTTTGTTAGCCACGAGCATAATTATAGCTCTTATTTCGTTTAAGTTTGTGAGATGAGAGTTTTATTGGTTTAATGAGATATGACGAATGCATAGTGGAAATTAGTGGAACACTATTATTAAAATATATATATATATATATATATATATATATATATATAAGGGAAAGAGTAATAAGGCCGTTTTATAAAGGCAAACCGGTATAGAAGGAACTAAAATTCTTGTTCCTTAAGATCGGACGAGTTTATTCATTTTTGGGTTAGAAATAGTCTTAGTTATAAAAGGCTAAAAATAATGGTATATGGTTGTTTGGGAAGAATGCGGAGCAAAATTATGCTCTATGCTTAAATTTTTGATTGAGTGAGTTATTGATTGCGTTTGTTAGCAAGTTAGCCACACATCTTTATATATGACATACCTTACCAAAGAGCCTACATTACAACCCTAGAAAGCCCTAATCCGATCCTTGATTAAATGTGCACACATATGCGATGTACGAGTCTTTGATATTCACAARTCGTTGAATGCATGTCTACGTTGATCCGAGCGTATACACTTTCACTTTGGAAAAYACGAGCGAATGAGTGCACCATTATATATTTCCCTTTTGTGAGGACGCATTYTTTTGGTTTCAAGGTGAAATAGTTACCCGGTTTAGCTTGGTGGTTTTCGACAAAAGTGTTTATAATTGCAAAACTAAACCATATATGCACAACATGACTCTAAGCTCTTACTATCATYATTTCTCTTGATTTTGATTCTTTCGTTTGTTCGAAGATGAACAAACCAATTAAGCATGGGGTGGTTGATTCGTACATTTTTGTCACGAATCCGTACTTAATTGAGTCTTATTTTAGTCGTTTTATTCTTTCTCCGAGTTAAGACTAGAGCTAAAATTGCATTGTTTTGCATTTTCCATCTCTTCACTTAATTTTCAGGATTATTGATCGACAATTGATTCAAACGAGAATAATTCTGAGGTTTTCTCATACAGTTAGAACGTCTGGAGGATTCGGAACACGAAGATTGAAGGAAAACGCTCACAAATAGCTACGAGGACACTCACCGATCGGACAGTTCATCTCTCTGATCGGTAGAACTGGGTACCCACACACCAACCGGGAGAGCTAGCGCACCGAGCGGATGCAAAGACAGAAACTTCCGTCCGATCGGACGAGGCTCATGACCGATCGGACAAGAACGTTACGAGTCTGATTTCTGGAGATTTCAGTTACGAAACGGCTGAGATTGCTTTTAAAAAGGAGGGAGGCTAGGGTTTGCAGGGTATTCACGCTGAGAGGCATTTTTGGAGGCTAGAGACACCACACAACACCAAAAGGTTGAGAGATTTGACACATCTCTCATACCTCTAGTATAAATCCGTGCAAGGCCGTATCAAGGTTCGATTCGCAGCTGCCGTCGTTCTTCGCTAGGATTCTGGGTTCGTGACAAGCCTTGGGATTCTACGCAGCTCGAAGTGCTTTCGTTCGTCATCTTTGCTCGTTGAAAATAGTTCAACGATTTGTAATCTCTAAACTCGTCTTTTGATTTTATGATTTTGAAAGTGGTTTTGTTTGGCATTAGATATGAATTATTGATAGTATGCTAGGTGATGTTATGTTGGTAGATTGTTGAAGTTTGGTGATTTGGAATAATAACTTTGTGTTCTTGGAGTTTATGCTATCATGTTTGGCATATTTATGATAGAATGAACGATTGTCTTTGGTTAATCTATTAGTAGTTTATTGAACTTCGGAGATTAGTTTCTTAGGATGTCCTTATTTAGTATTATTATTAGATTGGTGAGTCTTTTACCGTTTTAAATCCCTTGTCGAGAGATTGACACCCTCGAGACAAGAAGCTCTCGTTATTGCTTTTAAACATTGGAATTGAAACCTTTTCAAAAACCCCATTTGATCGTGTGTTATTAGATAGAATTGTGATATTAGTATAATAAACATCGTTTAATCCAATTCCCATTCCTCGAGAGATCGACCCGAGTTAGCTTGCCAAGTCTACAAGTGACCCCGTTCTCTTGCGGGCGAACTTAAAACCTTTCAAACGTAGACGCGCATTTGTTTAACCGGAATTTAATTTTGAAAGGAATACAAAAGTTCGGCTCATATTTAATATTTTAAAATAAATGAAAATTGATAATTAAATACTGAATCATGCCATGTCATCAAATAAGCCCAAAAATGATAATACTATTGGAATACACACGATTAGAGGCGGTTCAAAACAGTCATTGGTGGCGGTTTTGGACCGTCACTAATCCGAGCGACACTTAAAGTCAAAATAACACGGGTGGTGGTTCAAACCACCACTTAAAAAAATGCAGGGTGGAGCTTCTTAGTTCGAAGCGCCATCAAAAATATTGAAATTCGGTCAAACCGCCACCAGAAACAGAATCGGGTGGCGCTTCTTAGGATGAAGCGCCACCAATAATACTGAGCAATAACATCAGTTTCTTGAGGAACTGATGTCGTTGACACAGAGAACATTAACATCGGTTTGAATATAACCCATCTAAATTCCAAAATAATAATTAAAAAAAAATGATCATTTTATTTTACCTATCCTCATACCAACTTATAAATACCAAATAATTTCAATATCATTCGTATTTCATGAAATATTAATCCACACCAAATTTTAAAAAAGAACCCAATATACTTAAAAAATTATTTTACATTACAATTTTAGAAGAAAAATATTAAAAAAAAAACACAATTAAGCAAGAAACACAATTTTACAAGGAATTAAATAGTTCTCTATTCCAATCTCTTGTCAGGCCTAGACACAATGAACACATTAAATGCCCAAATTATAACACACACCGATGAAACTTGTTAGGGTTTAGCTTTCATGTGACCTGGTAAAAGGAAAAAAAAAAAGGAACATTTAGTTTTAGGATATTACACTAAAAAACAAATTTTGACGAGAAACTATGTAATTAATAAATACCACTTAAATTCGAGCTATTGTGAAGAGCGCTTAAATTGACCCATTATGTACGATATTATGAAGCTCGTCGTCCCACACACCCAGTGCCTACATATATTTAGAATTGTCGAAAGTGAAAATCATTTTACGTATTCTTGAAAGTAATCTTATTTTCAAATTTTTTGAAAAGCTCTAGTTTGTAAGATCTGTTGTCAATTATTATTAGTCCTAATAGATGGAATTTGTCAAGATTAAGTTTTTTTTTATTTTATTCTTTAATCACGAAATTAAACTTACATATTTAGAAAGAAACCCTTCCACATTGAAATCGAGGCGTGGATTTACAGTTGCAAGCTTCATAGATAAAAACTGCATAGAGCTGAAAATTACTTATATCAAAATCACGTAACTCTATCGTAACGCACAAAAAGCTCGAATTCAAAAATAAATATATATGTATACCTCAACTTGTCTTTGTAGGGATTGCACGTAATTGATGATCTCATGAAGCATAACAGCTTTTCTTGTAACCTGCTAAAATAACAAAAAAAAAAAATAAAAAAATGAACCATAAATGATAACGAGAATAAAATTAACGATAATGCGTGTTAACAAATGCCGCTTACCTTGCTGCAACCTGCAACAAGATCCTGAAGAAATTTCATCCTTTCGCTAATTCACACAAAAGTGTCATTGAAATAATATAGATAGATTTTGGAACTCCAAGAATTACGTCCAAACATGAAGTGGAAAAGTTACAATGATAGGGATAATATAAACCAACTACAAGCAGTCACCAACTTGCACTATAGAACAAACCAACAACCAACCATTAGTTTCAAAACCACTTTCCCAACAGATATTATCAGATTAGATGCAATAACTATGAAAGTCAATAAGTAGAACAAATCTAACAGTCAATAAGTAGAACAAATCTCACCATAACCATACAATAATACAAGAAAAAAAAATGATGTTTTATATATATACCTTTAGACGACGCCTGAGATACAAGTGGCGGCGAAACCTTGTCAGGAAAGTCCGGGATCCCCTTCCAAGACTCTATCAACTGATTCATCGTCTCCCTTGCAACCTTCACCTGATCAAATCAACCCACATTAAACTAAAGAAATCCCAACATTAAAAAAGAAAATGGAAATAATTTGCACAAAATCCAAAGAGTCTAACCTTATCAAATCGCTTAGCCTCAAATGTCTTCAGGCAAGAAGATTTATGCTCCTACAGTGCATCTTTCTCCACAGCCGCGATCTTAATCAACGCCTCGGCACCGGCTTTTCTAGCAGCCCAATATTCACTACTCAAAAACTCCATCAAACATATCACCAGATTCTTAGTCACATTCTTCCTGCCGAAGTTCAAAACTCCCTTTACTCCGCCAACACTTCTAATCGACGCCAATATCGCAGACTTCGCCTTAAATCTTTCGCATTTCACTAATTTCTCGAGCCCCGGCAATAACTTTCTCAAGATCCCAAAATTCGGATTTCCCGATCCCTCGATTACCGCTGCCAAGAACAATGCGGCGCCAGTTTGGGTGTTTGAGTCTTGTTTGGTGAAGAGGGATTCGGGGAAGGGTTTGGTGATGGAGGCGAATAGATGTGAAGTGAGATGGGAGGAGAGGGAGAGTGAGGCGGCGACGCAGGCGGACCGAATGGAGGAGTCTGGGTCGCAGAGGCGGCGGACGACGGTGGAGAGGATTTTGGAGAGATATGGGGAGAGGGAGTTGACGTGGTGGTCGGAGAGGACGGGGACGAGGCGGATGCATCGGTGGGGAGATGGAAGAGATGAAGGAAGGTAGAGCATTAGTGGCGAAGATGGAAGAGAGGAAGGAAGGTAGAGCATTGGCGACGGACGGGGGACTTGTCGGAGGAGTCGGTAGCGGAGATGGAAGAGAGGAAGGAAGGTAGAGCATCAGTGGGGAGGGATTTTGCGATGGATTCGAGCTCCGGTGCTCCGCCCATTGCTGGATTTACCTTTGACTCCATCTTTGTTAACATCCAACGAATGCTTCGGCTTCCCTGAAACATTTATCGACCTCTCTCTCTTCTTCCCTATTTTTTGTATAGTCAAGCTTTACCAAAAAGGGTTTGGGCGTGTTTTAGAATTGATTAGTGGTGGCGCTTCGTTATGAAGCGCCACCCGTTCTTTTTTATTGGTGGCGCTTCGGTTATGAAACGCCACCCGTTCTTATTTATTGGTGGCACTTCGGTTATGAAGCGCCTCCACAAATTTTTTGGTGGCGGTTTACATGTAAGAACCGCCATTTTTGTACATTTTGTGGCGGTTTGAATTTGAAGCGCCACTTATAAGGCGACACTAATTTGATTTTTCCCACTAGTGTAATTTTGTATATTTTTTTTGATAATTTTGTCAACTTAGTGTATGTGTTTTGATGCTGAACAATATCATGGTCCTTTTTCGAAAAGTGGACAATATAATGTATAGGTGAATTGATTTGGTCATAATATTATAAATTTAAGGGAAAAAAACTTCTTGCCCCCCAAACTATTTCGATTTTCACAGTTTAGCATAAGAACTTTTTTTTGGGACAAACCACCATCTGAACTATGCGTTTTTTGCAACTTACCCCCTGAAATCAGAATTTTGGTGGTTTTGGATACCAAATCCGGTTTGTTAAGGGTTTTTTGGTAACTTCACTCATTTCTAATCCTCCCCATTTCTCCGCCCTACTCTACCATTTCTACAATGATAACGGCACGACGGTTCTTTAAGCCGCGAAATATCGTTGCTGATCTTCTTCGCCATGGAGAGGAGGTTCGTCGTGCCGTTATCATTGTAAAAATGGTAGATTAGGGCGGAGAAAGGGGGAAGGATTGGAAATAAGGAGTGAAGTTACCAAAAAATCCCTTAACAAACCGGATTTGGTATTCAAAACCACCAAAATTCTGATTTCAGGGGGTAAGTTGCAAAAAACGCATAGTTCAGATGGTGGTTTGTCCCAAAAAAAAGTTTGTATGCTACATTATTAAAATCGAAATAGTCTGGGGGTAAAAGATTTTTTTCCCTAAATTTAATTCAAAAAGTTGCTCATATATGTGTGAAATGATAACTTGACTGCCCTCGAATTCCCTCTCGGTGGAATATAGAGGGAATATTCCTTCAAAAACAAACTTTTAATGGGTAATGTTGAAAGTTATTTTACATCAGAAGGTAAAATGAAATAAAAAATACTTTAGTAATAATGTGGAAAAAAAAAAACAAACGCAAATATTGAGGGAATAAAATAATTTTCTTTAAAAAAAATGTCTTGAAATCAGTAAATATATTTAATTAATTGTAATATATTAATATGATACTTATTGAAAAGATGGGTCAAATTTGTTGTTCTCAAATCGACATCACCATCATATAATTGATTTTGACTTCTTCGTCTTACTCCTTTTCTAACCAAATTCTAGCCATGTTTGTGGTGGTCTTGAAAATACTGGATTGTAAAATCCATCAATGTTGAACCTTAACTCTTATTCTATGTAATATACTTTAGGTTTTAATAATTAAATATATGATATAATAATGTCATTAATTATGCATACATGAATTGCACATATTATAGTAATACAATATCATCTATTTTTTGAAATAGTTTGAGATTTTCTGTGAATATATAAAACTCAATCCTAAATAAACTGTACTATTTACGCGGTCTCCATAACTAAATTTTGAGTTTTGTTTTCATGATTGAAAATTCCAACAAAAAAGCTGATAGCGTAACATAAATGAAGGGCATGTTTGGTTTTCATTTTAACTTTCAGTGTATCTTTTCAATTTTACACAACTTAAAGTTTTAAGTTTATTATATCCATTGATCCAAATTTCACTAGAATTTAAATCTGTAATTCTCGAATTCTCATAATGTAACTTTTCCACGGCTAATACAAAAGACGAGGAAAGGGTATCCCCTCACCTGATCGAGTGTTTCACTACCAAAAAACAAACAAACAAAAAGAATAAAAATTAACGAATCTAAGTTTCAAGAACGAAAACACAATCTTTACATTTAATCCAAAATATTGGTTTGAGTCATTCTTATAATTAACGACCTTATACCAAAATATTCTATTGGTCCAACATTGTCTCGTAGTATGTTGTCTGGTATAATACACTTGGTGTATCATTATTCACAATTAAAATGCTACATATTTTTAATTAATGGTACATGTGATATTAATCCACTGACCAACAACACATTTGACAATTATGCACCCACCAATGTATATACACATTGTGTAACACGTATGAATATCACCTTACCATCATTAAGAAAGATGACAAATAGTCGTGTTAGGTCAGACTAACGGGTGATCATTTGACTCGATACTGTAATGTATTGATTTTTATACTGTAAAATATTAGTTTTTCATAAATCTCTGACCCGTGCTATGATATATTGATTTTTGTACTGTAATATTTTTTTACTATGATGTATTGGTTTCTTATTATAATGTATTGGTTTTTGCACTATAATGTATTGATATTAAACTTTGGCCTAACGGATGATCCATTAGTTCGTCCTAACAAGAGTGTTGCCCGAAAAAGATATAAATAATGTAATAATTGAACATTTCAAAATATACTTACATTTCTATCATAAAGATTTTTAATTTTTTTTATCCAAACATATTATCCCGTAACAAATACAATTTCGACGGACTGATTATAAATGTCTTAATAAGTTTGATCATGCGAGCTTCTGGAAGGACTCAAACAGATTAATGGTAAACGATGATTATTTTCTTTTATTTTATTTTTCCCACTGTCAGCAAAACTTGTTCAATTTTCTCTAAGAAGACGAAATATTTGATTTAAGGACCATTTGGAGTTTGACTATCCTAGTGATTTCTAAATCAATCAATATTTGTATTAGTTCGAATCTTCAATGTGTGGATCCCACCACAGTTTCTATAAAACCTAATAGTATCATTACATATAATTCATATAATGTTAATTCACGACTAATAAGAAATATATGAATATATCAGGTAAGATAAAACATTATTAAATACGATATGATGAACAATGATTTTTGTACCATTATGTAGTTTAAAACTTTACTATAGTGAAAACTTTTAAAGATTACATTTTTATTTCGAATGGTCCTTCACATGTTTTTTATTATTCTGTTAAACAAATATGGCACTGTCTGTTGCTATGACTCTAGTACCAATCATACCAATTTTGAGATAACTTTATAAATTAATAATAATTTTAGGTTTAGACGATGTAGAACTTTGATCGCATAAACTCAATTTATCAACTTAGCAATTCAAGTCTTGACATGAGAACAAATCAAATCAATTTGCCCTCAATAACCCAGGGCATGACAATTAACTTAATACCACTAATTTAACTTAAATTTCACAAGAAAAGAAAAATTCAGCAGAATTCTTAATTTTTAAATTATTTAGGGACTAGTTATTAGTTAATGCTACCGTGACAAAAAATAAAAAACCAAAAATTTTGTTAAAAATAGAAAATAGTTAAAAAAATATTGTTGTTTTGAAATGCGAAAGAATAACATTTAAATATAAATTAAAGAAATATGAAAATTTATTTTATAAAAAAATCATTTTAAATATGTAAAGTAATTAAAATATAAACCCAAAAATAATCTAAAAAATATTTTATAAAATCTCAAATTGTTAAAAATATGTAAAAAAGGATACGTAATACATTAAAAAAAACATTGAGACTTATAACTAAAGTTTTGATATTATAATATCAAAGTGGGGTTTTGCTATAATATTAAATTTCTTAATATTCACTAAAAAGGTTTTTTGGGGCCGGACTTGTAAAAAAATTGTAGGCCGCAAAATTATATGATACATCGATTGTATTTAGCATGGTGTAATTTGTTATATCATATATTCAGGTGCGGATCCAGGATCATAAATTATAGAGGGCCACTTATTAAGAGGAATAAAAATATTTTTGTGGCACATTGTATAATAAAAAATAACATGATTAAAAAAATATAAATACAAGTTAATATCAATAATTAGTATAATACCATAAAAACTCAAAATTTATGAAAAATATTCAATCAAGTGCCGAATACATATCTCTTTAACTAAAAGGAATACGACGTTCTTTTAAAATTTTAAAGTTTTCAATGATATCTTCCAAACTCACATTTCTAGTAATTTCTCTCTTGATATATATCATTAATGCAACTAAGAGAAAATCATCCTCCATTTTGCTCCGTAACCTAGTTTAGACAATATTCATCGCGGAGAATTATCGTTCTGTAGTGGCAGTAGAAACCAGAAGAGTAAGTACAAGCAAGATCACTATAAAAACACGATTGTATGTAGCAGACTTCTTAGTCTTCACCAACCACTGACATAACTCTGAAATGGTTGAAAGATTTTTGTAGGTTGAAGGCCCGAATTTTATAAAAAATCGACCAAAATAATAAGCCCTAGATATAAGAATTTGTTTTTAGAAAAAAAAATAATCTAGAAAAGATATTCGAATACACATACCTAAACGATGGGAAAGACGACACCTGGATGTTGAGAGTTACGTTATTTCTTTTATTTGGCGTGAGCACAAAAGTTCTTGAAATATTTTTTGTTTTGTTGCGGCCGTACTTTTTCTTCTTTTGTTTTTTGGTTTGTACTTTGTACAATTGCAGTCCCTCATTGTTCGGTCTTTATTTCCTTCTTTTTTTATATTCTTTTGGTAGCCTTTTTTTTGTACATGCAGCCGCATTTTCTTTTTAGTAAGTGACTGGGATTCGAACTCTGAATCAATGAAAGGTTCAATGAGTTAGCTTACCACTTGACCAACTCTTTTACTTGAAATCTTGTGGAGATCATATATTATATAATTGTCATATAAAAATTATACCTATATTATAATATAATTTTTGAAATTTTCTGCAGGGGCCATGGCCCCCTCACGGTATACTTTAAATCCGCCCCTGGATATATTTATATCCATGGATTAATGTTATTTTTCTTTTATCTGATTTAATTTATTTAGAGATATATAGTATATTTTATGCAATATATCTATTAGTTTTACGTGTAATATATATCTGATTTGACCAAAAAGTATGGCTTACCAAAAATGAAGTCGCGGCTTCTCGAACTGTCTTCTCGAACACAAGCCACCCACAAAACAAAATATAAGTCGTACAACCTCGGTGTAGGCCTTTCGATACTTAAGTTAATATGCGTATAAAGTGATAAAGCGAGAGCTCTTGTATGAAAAGTATGCATAAAAGCAAGTTAATTAGAATTAAGGTCTGGGTCCTATTTATATAAATAAGAGATGTTAAGAGACGTGTTCCCCAATTAAAATAAGGTGTTTCCCGTACACAATGAAGGATAAAGCCGTTGATAGGCTCATGACGTTGCCGGTCAATTCCCTTACCAATTGGGACATGGTGACCGAGAGGTTTAGGGAGGAGTACTATTCTCAAGATAAAACGGCCGATTTTCGAGCAAAGATCGCCTCATTCCGTCAAGCGAGCGACGAGACCTTCTATGAGGCATGAGAGCGATTCAAGGGCTATCTCACCAAATGGCCCCATCATCGGTTCACCGGGGATTTCTTGAATCAATTCTTTCATAACGGGTTAACATTTGCATCCAAGCGTATGGTGAACAATGACACCAGCGGAAATCTAGCCGGCCGCTCGACGAGGGAGTTGTACGACATATTTGTGAACATGGCCGCCGACGACCATCGCATGAGTATCTTGGAGCGGAAGGAGCAAGTGAAGGAGGTTTCGACAAAAGAGGAGCCCGAGTGGGCCCGTAAAATCGCCGAACTCGAGAGCCAAGTGGCCTCTCTCACCAAACCCTACTCAAGTTCGATGGAGACGTGTACCACATGCGGTGTCTTGGGGCATGGAGCTAGTGCGTGCCCGATGATTTATGGGCAATCGGGGGAGTCCCACGAGCAAGCATTCGCGGTCCAAGGGTACCAAGCACCACGGGGCGGTTTTTCACGAAACAATGATCCGTACTCTCCGACATACACTACCGGGTGGAGGAATCACCCTAACTTTAGGTGGAAGGATCCGACAAACTCTCAAAATCCACCCGGGATTCTGATGGCACAACAAGCGCAACAACCTCGTTCTCAAGTCCGGTTTGCCGCTCAACCACCTTTCCTGCCTCATCAAGCCTCGTTTCCGGCTCCTCAAGATAATTCAACAACGTGTCAACACAACATTGAGTCTATCTTAGTCGAACTGACAAAACGGCTCGCTAGTTTGGAAACAAAACTTGGGCAAGTGGCGACGGATGTTAATGAACTTAAATGGGCCCATGACAAAGATAAGCTACCAAGTCAACCGGCTCAAGCTCAAGCCGTGACATTACTTCGAAGCGGAAAGTTGGTGGATAACAAAGTTGCTCTTCCCGACAATGATTCAACACCTTCACCCCAATTCCAACAAGATCCGACCATGCAAGGCTCGAACGAGCCCATAGCCGATCCTTGCTCACCCTTGTCTTCTTCAATCGGAGAGGCGACGCAGACCAAGACTACCGGAGGACTCCACAAATCCGCGATGCCGTACCGACCTCCAATTCCATACCCGAGTCGTATTCGTCCGACAAAACAAGACGAACAATTTCTTGAGTTGTACAAGATGATATCGAAGGTTAACATTAACCTCCCTTTGCTTGACATAATCCAGAATGTGCCCACGTACGCCAAGTTTTTCAAGGAATTGGCGTCCAAGAAGCGACGGTTCGAGGATAACGAGAAAGTGTGTATATCGAATGCGGCAAGTATCGTCTATAACAACCCTCTCCCGCCTAAAGAAAGTGATCCGGGAAGCTTTTGCATCAAGATTACCCTTGGGAACGTAAAGGAAACACGAGGGATGTTAGACCTCGGCACGGGAATCAATTTGATGCCCTACTCCATCTTTAAACAATTGGAGTTGGGCGATCTCAAGGAGACGAGAATGTGCTTGCAATTGGCCGACCGATCGATCCGATATCCAAAGGGCGTAGTAGAAGATGTTTAGGTACAAGTGGAAAACCTCATAGTTCCCGTGGATTTCGTCATTTTGGATGTCGGGGAGGTGAGCAACGAAGGACGAGATCACACAATCTTACTAGGGCGATCGTT
This sequence comes from Phtheirospermum japonicum, assembly GCA_014905375.1. NCBI lineage: Eukaryota > Viridiplantae > Streptophyta > Magnoliopsida > Lamiales > Orobanchaceae > Phtheirospermum > Phtheirospermum japonicum. Next base: position 382,550 of record BMAC01000708.1, read on the forward strand.
CATGGCGACTACAAACACCTTGATCGATGTTAAGAATGGAAAGTTGTCGTTCTCGGTTTTGGGGGACATGGTTAATTTTTCGATCCATGACTTGGGAGTCGTTCCCCCTTCATCTTTTCAAGCCGGTTGCTCGATGATTGATCCGATAGAAGAGCTGGTTGAGGAAGCCTTCAGGGAACTTGTGGATGAGGTCGTCGAGGAAGATGAGTGGCGAACACTTCAATCGGATGGGGTGATGGAGATATTGGAGATCACGAGTGCGGAACCAACCATTACACCAAAACCGAAACTCAAGACCCTTCCGAGCCGTCTTAAGTACGTGTATTTGGAAGAGGGAGGATCAAAACCCATGATTATCTTTGTCGAGCTTTCCGAGCATGAAGAGACGTAATTGGTTGAAGTGTTGAGAAAGAATAAGAAAGCGATAGGGTGGAGCCTTAGTGACATTAAGGGGATAATCCCCTCCACGTGTATGCATCGTATTGTCCTTGAGGACGGGGCGAAACCAACAAGAGAGTGCCAACGTCGGCTGAACCCGAATTTGATGGAGGTGGTGAAAGGCGAGATCCTAAAGCTTGTAGCCGAGGGTCTAATTTTCCCAATTGGAGATAGTGAGTAGGTGAGCCCGGTACACATGGTACCGAAAAAGAGTGGAATTACCATAATTGAGAACGACTGTGGTGATCTCATGCCGACTCTCTCTATCACCGAATGGCGGATGTGTATAGATTTCCGAAAGCTTAATGCCGCCACCAAGAAGGATCACTTCCCGTTACCGTTCATTGACCAAATGTTGGACAAACTAGCGGGGCACCATTCGTATTATTTTATAGCTGGGTTATCCGGATACTACCAAATTGCCATCTCACCGGAGGACCAATCCAAAACGACATTCACATGCCCCTTTGGCACATACGCGTTCCGATGAATGCCTTTCGGGTTATGCAACGCACCCGACACCTTCCAACGGTGTATGCTATCAATATTCTCCGATATGATCGACAAATATATGGAGGTTTTTATGGACGATTCTTCCATTTACGGCTCCACGTTCGATGAATGTCTTGATCGCTTGGCGAGTGTTTTGGAGAGGTGTGTCGAAAGTAACCTCACCTTGAGTTGGGATAAGAGCCACTTCATGGTGAGAAGTGGGATAGTTTTGGGGCATGTGGTGTCGTCCAATGGAATCGAAGTTGACAAGGCGAAGGTCGACGTGATCGAGAAACTCCCGCCTCCAATCAACGTGAAGGGAGTTCGTAATTTTCTTGGTCATGCAGGGTTCTATAGACGGTTCATCAAGGATTTCTCAAAGCTTAGCCATCCCTTATGCCATTTACTTAGTGTCGATGTCCCATTTGTGTTTGACGATGCTTGTCGTTTGGCGTTCAATTCATTAAAGGAAATTTGACATCGGCTCCCGTGGTGGTGGCCCCGCATTGGTCTTTCCCGTTCGCAATAATGTGCGATGCATCGAACGAAGCGGTAGGAGCCGTCTTGGGTCAAAGAGTGGACAAGCTTCTTCGGGTCATCTATTATGCAAGTTTCATGCTCAATGACGCCCAAAAGAACTACACAACTACCGAAAAAGAGCTCCTCGTCGTAATTTTCTCTCTTAAAAAGTTTTGAGCCTACATCAATTGTTCGAGGGTTATTGTGCATAGTGACCATGCGGCATTGCGATATTTCTTCAATAAGCCTCAAGCAAACGTTGTCGCCGACCACCTCTCTCGTTTAGAGGTCCAAATCGGGGAGAGAGAACTCATTGGAGAAAACCTTGCGCACGAGAATTTATTTGTTGTTTCCGCCGCGTCGTGGTATGCCGACATTGCCAACTACCTTTCTAGCGAAGCACTCCGCACGGACCTATCTCATCATGAGAAAAAGAGGTTTCTCTCTACGTGCAGAGGGTATTATTGGGATGACCCTCACATGTACAAGATCGGAAAAGATGGTATGTTGAGACGGTGTATTCCGGATGAGGAGAAAGGGAAAATTTTGACGAAGTGCCACGATCACCTAGTCGGAAGACATTTCGGCGGGAAAAAAACCGCTTACAAGGTTCTTCAATCGGGTTTCTATTGGCCTAGTCTCTTCAAGGATGCCCACGACCATTGCCAAAAGTGCGATCGATGCCAAAGGACGTCTCAACATACCATCTTTTCCGATCTTGTACATGTGAGGGTCATCCCAATAATACCCTCTGCACGTAGAGAGAAACCTCTTTTTCTCATGATGAGATAGGTCCGTGCGGAGTGCTTCGCTAGAAAGGTAGTTGGCAATGTCGGCATACCACGGCGCGGCGGAAACAACAAATAAATTCTCGTGCGCAAGGTTTTCTCCAATGAGTTTCTCTCTCCCCGATTGGACCTCTAAACGAGAGAGGTGGTCGGCGACAACGTTTGCTTGAGGCTTATTGAAGAAATATCGCAATGCCGCATGGTCACTATGCACAATAACCCTCGAACAATTGATGTAGGCTCAAAACTTTTTAAGAGAGAAAATTACGACGAGGAGCTCTTTTTCGGTAG
>BMAC01000708.1:385102-404425 GCA_014905375.1 Phtheirospermum japonicum
CCAACTTCCAGTTTTCGATTTCCTTCATTCTCAAACCGCCATGATTTCTCCTACAAAACCCGAAAAGAAAGAAAAACCTAAGTTAAAGATCAATTGACAAATAATATACACAAAAATCGAAAGAAAATGAGAAAGGGGGTTAGGAAGTCGTGGGTTGCCTCCCACATAGCGCGTTTGTTTAAAGTCGTTCGCTCAACTATCCTTCTTTGATCAAGGTCCCGTCGGGGGCATATCTCCTAAATCCTCCTCCTCCACGGTCACGAATTCGAGATCCTTGGCTTGCAACAATCCGTGTCGGTAAGGCTTGACTCGTGCGCCATTCACTTGGAAATGCTCGTCCGTCTTGGGGTCGATCAATGTCACGGCTCCAAACGGGGATATCTTCTCGATCGTGTACGGTCCGCTCCACTTAGACATGAGTTTCCCGGGAAACAAGGCGAGTCGGGTATTGTAAAGGAGCACTTGCATCCCTTCCTCCAACTCCTTGGGCACAAGCTTCTTGTCATGGAGGAGCTTCATCTTTTCTTTGTACATTCGAGCACTCTCGAATGCATCATTTCTTAGCTCGTCAAGCTCCTCGATTTGGAGGCCTTCGCTCCTCGCCGGCTTGTTTCAAATCATAGTTGCATGCCTGGATGGCCCACCAAGATCTATGCTCCATTTCGACCGGTAGATGGCATGATTTCCCTTATACAAGGCAATAGGGGCTCATTCCGAGGACCGTCTTGTGGGCCGTGCAGACGTCCCACAAGGCATCCACGATCTTTGTTGACCAATCTTTCCGGTTCGGTTGCACGGTCTTCTCGAGAATGTTCTTGATTTGACGGTTGATCGTCTTGACTTGACCGACTGTTTGGGGGTGGTATGGCATGGATACCTTATGAACGACCCCATATTATTCAACACCTTTTCGAGTAACTTGTTGTTGAAGTGTTTTCTCGCCATCACTAATAATCACCCTCGGAACCCCGAATCGGCTAAAAATGTTGCTCCGCACGAACTTCACCATGGTGTCGCCATCGTTCCTCCTTGTTAGGATTACCTCGATCCATTTAGAAAACATAATCAACTCCAACTAAAATGTATTCGAAATCATTAGACTTCGGAAAGGGGCCCATGAAGTCGATCCTCCACACGTCGAATATCTCGACGACCAAATTATACGTCATCGGCATCTCGTTCCTTTTTCCTATACTTCCGGGTGTATTCCGGACGAGGAGAAAGGGGAAATTTTGACGAAGTGCCACGATCACCTAGTCGGGGGACATTTCGGACGGCAAAAGACCGCTTACAAGGTTCTTCAATCGGGTTTCTATTGGCCTAGTCTCTTCAAGGATGCCCACGACCATTGCCAAAAGTGCGATCGATGCCAAAGGACCGGAAGTATAGGAAAAAGGAACGAGATGCCGATGACGTATAATTTGGTCGTCGAGATATTCGACGTGTGGAGGATCGACTTCATGGGCCCCTTTCCGAAGTCTAATGATTTCGAATACATTTTAGTTGGAGTTGATTATGTTTCTAAATGGATCGAGGTAATCCTAACAAGGAGGAACGATGGCGACACCATGGTGAAGTTCGTGCGGAGCAACATTTTTAGCTGATTCGGGGTTCCGAGGGTGATTATTAGTGATGACGAAAAACACTTCAACAACAAGTTACTCGAAAAGGTGTTGAATAGATATGGGGTCGTTCATAAGGTATCCATGCCATACCACCCCCAAACAGTCGGTCAAGTCAAGACGATCAACCGTCAAATCAAGAACATTCTCGAGAAGACCGTGCAACCGAACCGGAAAGATTGGTCAACAAAGATCGTGGATGCCTTGTGGGACGTCTGCACGGCCCACAAGACGGTCCTCGGAATGAGCCCCTATTGCCTTGTATAAGGGAAATCATGCCATCTACCGGTCGAAATGGAGCATAGATCTTGGTGGGCCATCCAGGCATGCAACTATGATTTGAAACAAGCCGGCGAGGAGCGAAGGCTCCAAATCGAGGAGCTTGACGAGCTAAGAAATGATGCATTCGAGAGTGCTCGAATGTACAAAGAAAAGATGAAGCTCCTCCATGACAAGAAGCTTGTGCCCAAGGAGTTGGATGAATGGATGCAAGTGCTCCTTTACAATACCCGACTCGCCTTGTTTCCCGAGAAACTCATGTCTAAGTGGAGCGGACCGTACACGATCGAGAAGATATCCCCGTTTGGAGCCGTGACATTGATCGACCCCAAGACGGACGAGCATTTCCAAGTGAATGGCGCACGAGTCAAGCCTTACCGACACAGATTGTTGAAATCCTAGGATCTCGAATTTGTGACCGTGGAGGAGGAGGATTTAGGAGATATGCCCCCGACGGGACCTTGATCAAAGAAGGATAGTTGAGTGAACGACTTTAAACAAACGCGCTATGTGGGAGGCAACCCACGACTTCCTAACCCCCTTTCTCATTTTCTTTCGATTTTTGTGTATATTATTTGTCAATTGATCTTTAACTTAGGTTTTTCTTTATTTTCAAATTTGTAGGAGAAATCATGGCGGTTTGAGAATGAAGGAAATCGAAAACTGGAAGTTGGCTGCTGCCCAGCAGTCGATCGACTGAGTTGCAGTCGATCGACCGAATGGTCGACTGGGGGGTTGAAATCGACTGGAGGACAATAGGTTTTGAGTTTTGCAAGCTCATCCGATCGACTGAGTACCGGTCGATCGATCGCCAGTCGATCGACTGCTATAGTGTCGCGGCGGCCTTTTAAACAGGTAGCAAATGGAAATCGACTCAGAAACAAAAAAAAAGAGAGAGGAAAAAGGAGGGAGGCACGAAAATTTCGAAGGGTCTAGTCGATCGACTCAACTTCTTTTCTTTTTCCGGTAATCTCCATCCCAACTTCACTTGGATTAGGAAATCTCACCAATTATTCCTTGTTTTCCTCAATTGCTTCAAACTTCGACGAAAGGGGTGGGAGTCACATCTCGGTTTCAATCTCGACTGGGGGCCATTCATTGAGGTAATTCGCTAGAAACTCAATCCTTGACGTTCGTATATGTGAATTGGTTGGGTTTTGTGTAGAATCTTGTTCCTTTTTTCTCAAAATTCCTTAGTGAAAATCTTGCCCACCACGTGTTTGATAAAATGCCCCAATGAACCGTTTTGATTAAACCCCCCCTCGTTTTCGCTTTTCATTCATTCCTCTCATTTCCTTATACTTGATTCTCATTTTCTCCTTAACTATTCGTTCATACGTTCCTATAGCCTACCAATTCGGTGACGATGATGATTCTATTTAGCCCAACTTCGCCCCCGACTTCGCCAATGTCTACGGCGCCCTCTTTCGGGTTAATGACGAAACCGAGGGGGAACTCTTTCAAAATATCTCACTAAGGAATTTTGCCCACCCGTGTTTTGTAAACCTCGAGCGCATAAATGAGTATGTGGCCAACGGGGACTACCTAGGATTTGGAGCACGGATACTCGGCTACGTCTATGCCTTGAGTGGCCGATAATTCGCATCCCTCTTAGCACCAGCTTACCGGGAGCTGATGCTTGAGTTCTTCACCACCTACTGAGGCCAGGTGGCCTCGGAATTCAATGATAGGATCGAGCGGGTGATCAATCAAGAGGTGCTTCGAACAGTGCTCGGGTTTGATTGTCAAGAGGTGTGGGATGAGCGGCCTCGCGAGTTTGTTTTGAATTCCTTTTGGGCGAGTATCACGGGCGGGCGTGGTACTTCACGATTTCAAGCTTCGGCGATATCCGACGTCGCTTTTTTGGGGGCTTACAAGTTCTTCACCCACATCTTGATGGGAAAACACGAGAGCACTAACCTCACCCAAGACGAGGTTTAAATGCTTTGGTGTCTGAGCAGTGGGCGTCGGTTCAAGATTTTTCCTTTTCTCCGTGCTGGGATACGTGCGATTCGGAAAACGAGGGGCGGGAGTGTTGCTAGGGTTGGGATGGGGCCTATGATCAGGTTGTTGGCCCGTCACTTCGGTTTCATCCCCGAGGCGGCTAATCTTGAAAGGATCGAGCATTTGGAGTTAGTGTTGAAGATGCCAAAGCGTCCGACGAACCCGTGACACCCCAGCCACCGCAGCCACGAGGATGAGAGGAACGAGGAGGAGGTGGAGTTGGCACGGCAACACAACAACAGAGTCGAGCCCGACGAAGCTCCAAACACTTGTTCGGGCATGCTGTTTGATGCAAGCACGAGTCATGCGGCAATCCCGCATGGCGAGGGAGGCCCGAGCACCGGCCTAGGTCCCGACATGGGTTGGCACGAGTTCCAATGCCAAGTGTTTGATCGGTTCGATCGGCTCGACGCAGGGCAAGCAAGGATCGACAAAGCACACCGCGCCCTCCATAGCCACCTCTTGTTGATCGGGAGCCAATTGCCTCGAGACGAGGAGAATAACGGAGAAGGAGATGGAAACAAGGAAGAAGAGGACGAGGACACGAACCTCCAACCCCGAAGTAGGAGACGTCATTGATTCGCCTCCTATCCTTTTTCTTTTGTTTTCTTAAAACTTGCACGTTATTTTTGTTTGTTTCTTTTTAATTTGATTGTGTTCATTTATTTCTTATCTAACTCTTAAAAAATCCAAAACAAAATAAAAACAGACATATTTTTAGTTTTTTTGTATATAGTGTAAAAAAAATTAACTATTTCAAAAATCACACAAATATTTTTACTTTTTGTACATAGTTTGTTTTTGCAAGCCCTCGATTTGTCTTTCCTTTTAGATAGCTTGCCTCGACTCCCGGAGAGGACTTATGCACAACACGTCAACACAAGCTCAGAAATAGGGGCGTTCTCTTTTCCTTACACTTTTTACCGCTTTACTTAGCTTAATATGCAATGAAGACATTGCTAGGTTTTAAGTGTGGGGTGGTTAAGGTTCGTCTTAAGATTTTAAGTTCCTGCATGCTTGCTTGTGATGATTTGAGTAGCGTGTGTACTATATTTGCTTGGAACCTTGGCGAAGTGACGCGGTTTTGATTATTTGGTTAACAAGTTTAGATTGTCGATCGGATTTAGTGTACTTAGGGAATTTGACTTGTTAGGAACTTTGTTCGGCTTTAGCTTCGTGCTATCCTTGTGCTCAATTTTGAACTAGTGCCTCAACTAGCCTTGTTATCGAATACTCTCTATAGGATTTTACTTTGTATTTTGGAGTCGTCAATTGCTCCATGTGCTCGATCAGAAATAAATGTAAGTTGCTAGTAGCAACAAATGATCGGAGCCGTTGATTTCTCAAGTACCTTATATATCCTTAGGTACCCAAAAAGAAAAAACGAGGAAAAAAAGAAAAATAAAACGAGAAAAAAAAGAAAAAATAATAATGATGAATAAACAAGGATACATTATAAATCCTTGAAGTGCTTACGCAATAAATGTTCAATTCTTGCGCTTTTTACTTTCCATTTTAGATTTTGTGTGTAAAGAGAGTTGTAGATAATCGAGGCTAGTGGGAAGCCAATTAACGGTTCGAGCGTGGATAGACCTTAGCCGGGGCAAGGACGAGGGGACCGACTTTGAGGGTTACCTAGTACTTTTTAGGTTTCGGAAGTTGATCTAAACTTTCTTAGTCAACGCATCATTGTCGTCTTTTTAGTCAAGCTAACAAGCATTGTAGTATACGACGTCTCGAATTAGGTTAGTGCATTAGTTTATTGTCCAGGGGTAGTTTTGTAATTCTAGATTAGTTTTTGCTTGAGGACATGCAATCATTCTAAGTGTGGGGTGGTTGATTTGTACCTTTTTGTACGTTGTTTTTGTTACCTTTTTGTGTCGCATTTTCATGTGTATTGCTTGCATTTATGGGTATTAGGAGTCATTTTGGCCGATTTTATTAGTTTTAGGTTTTTGTAACTTTTGTGCGGTTTTCATTGGATTTTCATTTATTTCTACTCGTTTTTATCTTTATAGCTGTAGGATGACTGAAGCGGTCCCGTGCACGCTCAGGAAATCCCGTTCGACTCAGATTAGAACGAGCAAGCAAGGGAACATAGCGCGAACGAGGAGCGACAGCCGGCGGACGTTTAGAGCGAAAATGAGAAAATGATCCGGAGCTGCCTGTCAGTCGATCGACTGACAGGACAGTCGATCGAATGGATCTCAGTCGATCTACTGGACTTTCTATCGATCGACTGAAGATCAGTCGGTCGACCGAACCTCATGGAAATCGACTGCTCGGCAATGTGTTTTGCGATTCTTGGGAATTGCAGTCGATCGAATGACACGTAGATTTTTGACCCATTTTGACATTTTTGCCCCTGCGTTTTTGTATAAAAAAGCTAGCACATTACCTCACCTACCTTATCCTTCCTTGGCTGATTTTGAACCCCATTCAATCTCTTCCAAGCTCATTTTCACTATTCCATTGCAAACCCTAAATATAATCCTTAGTTAGTTAGTTTAATTTAGCTTAGTTAATTAGTTAGTTGGTTGTTATTCATAAGTGTTGGAGAAGGTGACATCTCTTTCATTTGTGAATTTTATTTTATGAAGTTGCTCTTGGTGCTTTGAAGATTGTAATCCACGTTTGAAGCTTTTGTTTGGAGTAAAAATTGGTAGTAATATTCCCCTTCATATTGTTGTTGATCTTGGTTGTTTATTATTGTTATGTGTTGGTTGTTAATTTGTAGTTCTTGTTGTGTTTCTCTTGGCATTTTCAAATCCTCTTCCAATTTCTAGATTATTCCTCTTCTTGCTTAGAAACTCCATTGAAGCTTGATAATTGAAGCTTTTTACTTCTTTTGGTTAGACATTTTCTTAGACTTTAAAAGATTTATGAAGCCTCCCTTTTTGAAACATTTGACTTTTACCTATTAAATGCATTTGACTTCTTTTGAATTTAAGTTTGACTTTCCCTCCTTTTAAGCTTTTAAATTTACAAGCTTTCTTAGTTAATAGTTTTAATCTAATTAAGGTTGTTAACTAGGTTTAATTTATGTCATTAAGTCTAGTTATTTTCAAGCAAATTTTAAACTCCTTTCTCCTTGCCTCAATGTTTTTCAAGCTCTCTTTTCAATTCAAGTTTAGTGATTACAACTCAAAACCAAACAAATGATTAATTCTTTCTTAGAATTAGATTAGTTTAATTAAGATTAACAAAAGATTAATTAAAAACACTTAACGCCGATTATATCTATCCTCGAGAGACACGACTCGGGAAAGCTTACCGCTCTACAATCGACTTCGTAATATTGTGGAGACGATTTCTTAGAATGCTAAGAAATCCTCGATCATTTGTAAACAAGAATCAAGCTTAAAATATAAATAGGGATAGTTACAAAAATCACCTCTGAGGTTTGAGGTATTTATGAGAAAAAAAACACAAAAACTCGGAGAAGTTTCAAATTTATACAACCCCCCTTGAGGTATGGTTTCTTCTTATATATTCCCCATTCATAAAGAAAAAAATTTAAAAAATCCCCCTTACATTCATATAATATTACAATTACACCCTTAAGTTTAAGGTAGAATCAAACCTCAAGGTTTTTGTTTGTTTTTTTGATAATTTGAAACTTTTGTTGGGGGGGGGGGGGGGGGGGGGGGGGGGTGTAACTACCCCAAACCTCAGGGGTAGCTTTGTAATTATCCCCAAATAAACAATATGTATGGTAGAGAAATAAGATATGCGAAATGAAACTATGACTAGGACACACCTCATCTTTCGTGTAAGTATTATCGGTAATAAAACAAAACTCTTTGACACAAGGTGCACAAATTTCTTCATATTTCCTTCAAACCGTAAGAATCAGCACGACACAAATAAGTTAAACAAAATGGTGGAGAAAAAATAAAATAGAATAAAATCTCTTGATTTCTATGAGAAGAAAAAATTGAAACGAAACTGAAAATAACTTACGTAGCAATTAGCATGCATGTTACTCTAAGAATTCTATGTAATTATTTGATAAATATCTACCTAAAAGATTTACAGTTAGGTATAATGTATCAGAGTCCATCTTATATTCATCGAACACGTGAAAAAATCGATATAAGGCTGAAATAAAAATGGTGTTTAGACCTATATTACATCATCGGCTTCATCACTACACACAAATGGAAAAGCTCTATTAACGTCATGCATTAGAAGGAACCAACCGTTAATTAGTATTTTGGAAAGTATTCTTGACACCATAGTACATGAAATAAAGACAAAATCAACACAAAAGAAATTTAATGATGAGAACTACAATAGAGTTTTGTTGAAAGTCTATCCGAGATGCAAATTAGATGGCACTAACAAAGGAAGGAAAAAAAATGAGCTTTTTGTGAGAATAGAATAATTGGATTGATAAACATTATCATTACAAGAAGGGTATTTATACAAGGTACAATAATTACATGAATCAAATAATATAATATCAAATAAAATAATATCTCCTAAAGATAATAAAATAATTAATACAGGAATCAAATAATATAAAATCAAATAATATAATATCTCTTAATATCTCCTAATAGGCCCCCTCAAGATGGTGCGCCGATAGAAACACCAATCTTGGACATGAGTAGACGAAGACGAGGAGATGGCAGTGGCTTGGTTAGTGCATCGGCTAGCTGATCAGAAGAAGAGATATAAGAAACTCGCAACTGAGAGGATTGAACCAAGTCACGAACAAAGTGAAAATCTATAGCTATGTGTTTCATACGTGAGTGAAACACTGGATTAGCACATACGTAAGTGGCCCCAAGATTGTCACTGTACACCACTAGAGTAGAAGGTAGCTCCACATGTAACTCACTTAGAAGCGACCGAAGCCATTGAACTTCAGCAGAAGCTGCCGCAATGGCCCGATATTCGGCTTCTGTCAAGGACCGAGCAATCGAGCGTTGTTTCTTGGAGCTCCATGAGATCGGATTAGGACCCAGAAAAACAACATAGGCACCCGTAGAATAGCGATCATCGCTATCCCCTCCCCAGTCAGCATCAGAGAAGCAATGAAGATCAAACGATTGGTGAGGACGAAGACGAAGCCCAACATGACGAGTACCATTTAGGTACCGAAGGAGTCGTTTCACTGCTCCCCAATGAATACTAGTAGGAGAGTGCATGAATTGTGATAGTTTATTGACTGCAAATGCAATGTCTGGACGAGTAATTAGAAGGTACTGTAAAGCGCCAACAACTTTCCGATACCGTGTAGAATCGACTAACCCAGAGCCGTCGGCCAATCGAAGACGTGTGGTTGGTGCAAGCGGTGTAGGAACCGGTTTGGCATCAAGCATACCATGTCTTACTAGGAGATCAATGATATACTTGCGTTGAGATAAAATATAGCCGTGGGAGTCAGACAAGACTTCAATGCCAATAAAATAAGAGAGAGCGCCCAAGTCTTTGATCGAAAAACGAGTGGCAAGTGCGTCAACAACACGATTGAGAAAGGCTGAGTCGCTACCCGTGAGAATCAAACCATCCACGTAGATAAGAAAGTAGGTTGTAATACCCGAGTGACGAAAAACAAATAGAGACGTATCCGACCGCGAGTTGACGAAGCCCATGTCAATTAAGAACCATTTAAGTTCTACATACCAGGCACGAGGTGCCTGCTTGAGACYATATATGGCACGATTAAGCTTGCATACATAACCTGGGTACTTGACATCAACAAAACCGGGTGGTTGTGCCATGTAAACTTCTTCCTCCAGACGGCCCTGAAGAATAGCATTATTGACATCGAGTTGACGAAGTGACCATCCTCGAGATAAGGCAACACTGAGAACAAGACGAACGGTAGTCGGTTTAACAACTGGGCTAAATGTATCAAAGAAGTCAACACCAAGCCTTTGATGAAAACCCTTAGCCACAAGTCGAGCTTTAAAATGGTCCAGAGATCCATACGGGTTATGTTTTACACGAAATACCCACTTACAACCAACTACATTGAGGGATGAATCAGGCGGCACAAGATCCCAAGTRTTATTACGTAAGAGTGCATCAAATTCGGCTGACATGGCTGATCTCTAACGCGGATCTTTGAGAGCCTGAGTGATATTAGAGGGCTCAACATTAGATAAGGAAACAGAGGCTTCAAGAGCATACCGAGTATTGGGTTTGTGAATCTGATTTTTTGACCGAGTGCGCATTGGATGAGGGGCCACCGGGGGCGGAGGTAGATTTTCAGTTATACACGTTGAGTGAAGCGGTGAGGCATGGGACACATCAGTCAGTGAAGGGACATCATCCGGGGGTGCGGCCAAAGGAGTTGGGGAAACCACAAGCACCGGAAGGGGTAGTTGCTGAGTAGAGTCCGATCGGAGTGGCATGTTATCCGATCGGTCGGAAGGACAGTAGGTTTCATCCGGTCGGAAGGACCTGTTATCCGATCGGACGGGAGGGCAGTAGGTTTTGTCCGACCAGAATTCTGCAGTGATCCGATCGGAAGGTTGAGCAGACTCATCAGATTTATGCAAAATACTCAAAAAAGGGAAGACAGACTCATCAAACTCAACATGACGAGATATAAACACGTTAGATGAAGACGGATCATAACATAGGTAGGCACTTTGAGTTTGCGAGTTGCCAAGGAAAACACAAGGTCGAGACCGATTATCGAGCTTGTTATTAGAGTACGGGCGGATCCAGGGGAAACAAAGACAGCCAAAGACGCGGAGTTTGGTAAGGTTAGGTGAACGACTAAATAGATGCTCAAACGAGGAGATCATAGAGAGGTTGGTCTTAGGCATACGATTTATAAGATAAACGGCCGTAGTAAAACCATACGGCCAAAAGGTGAGCGGTATAGAGGCTTGATGAAGAAGAGTTAAACCGGTTTCAACAATATGTCGATGTCATCGTTCAGCATACCCATTGTGTTCAGGAGTATGAGGAGGAGAAGTGAGGTGTGTGATGCCACTAGAAGCAAAAATAGGACGAAGGGCAAGAAACTCTCCTTCATTGTCCGAGTAAAACGAGATAATTGGACGTGTAAAATAATTTTTAACTAAGGCTTTAAATTGAGTGAATGTCATCAATACGTCCGACTTACGACGTTAAGGATAAAACCAAACATACTTAGTGAAGTGATCAACAAAGATAACATAATATTTAAAACCATCATTCGACAAAATAGGGGATGTCCAAACATCGGAAAAAATTAACTCCAACGGAGAAGTAGACGACAAACTAGAATCTTTAAATGGCAGTTTGTGGCTTTTATTCACCTCGCACGAAATGCAAGTGTCAGTTGAAGAAGAGCTAGAAAACAACTTAGACGAGGTAGCTAAGTGACGTAACACATGAGATGATGGGTGACCAAGGCGTAGATGCCACAGGAAAGACACTTTAGATGATGCCGTGAGGGCAGAAGGTTTATATCCCTAGGTGCGAGGCCAGTGGTATATCCTATCTTTACTGAGGCCGCTGAGGATGATGGCCCCCGTGCGACGATCCTTCACCTGAAATTCAGAGCCATGAAAATAACCTCAATATCATTATTACGGCACAATTGAGCAACGGATATAAGTGTTTTACTCATCGATGGAACACAAAGAGTATTCTCAAAATTAAAAGGCGACGTAGTACGTAACGTGCCAACATGAGTAATACGTAAACCCGAACCGTTACCAATGATGACATCATCCTGACCCTCATATGGAGAATGAAGTGAGAGATTTGCGAGGTCAGTAGTGATGTGATGTGATGCGCCGGAGTCAAGAATCCAATCCTCAGAAGCAGAGGCCAGTGGGTGAGCAGCGGTGTGGGCAAACGGTGGAGCTGTAGTTGGGCGGGCGGTGGGTTGAGGTGAAACTCCATGTGCATCAAATGGTTGGGAGTTGAAGTTGGGGCACCATTTAGCCGAGTGGCCTGTCTCCTCGCAGAGTTGACACCGTCCTTTGTACGGGCGAGGGTTAGGGTTAGATGAACTATTGGAGGCTTGAAATCTTTGAGCGTTGGATTTGAGACCTCCGAAATCCTTTCCCCGGCCACGTGAGAAATTTTGGCCACCATGACCAAAGTTGCCAGACGTCGGGAAGCGACCAGCGGCGAATGCAGTGAGCGGATGAGGACTAACCGCAGCAGGACGAGTGAGCAGTTGAGCTTCAAAATTTAAAAGCTTTTCATGAAGTTCGTCAAACGACACCGGCGTTTCACGAGCTTGAATGGCGTTTGATAACTCACGATATTGATCATCAAGGCCATTGAGGAGTTTGAGAACAATATCCTCCAAATCCATAGTTGATCCTAATAAAGCGATTTCATCCACTATGCCCTTGATTCCATGTAAGAATTGCGTAATGGTTTGATTACCCTTGACTGGGTTTTGTAACCGATTTTTGAGCGCCAATATCCTACCACGAGAGGGGCGCCCATACGTGTTGGCCAGGATATCCCACGCGGCCTTAGAAGTTTTGGCTGTGGCAATGAAAGGGATTAGCGATGGCGTGAGCGATCCAATGATTGTCGAGAGGAGGAGCTTGTCCTGGCGAACCCAAAGCGAATACCCCGGGTTCGGTGTTGATGTGGTTCCAGTTATATTGGATGGAGGTGGGCAGGGCAGGGTACCATCGATGTAGCCAGTCAATTCATAGTCGGCAAGTAGCGCTTCGAATTGAAACCTCTAAGAAGTGTAGTTGGTGGAATCAAGCTTCAATGGGATTTGCGCAGAAGTGTTGATTGAAACTACGTCCGATATCGCAGCCATTTTGCTGGAGAAAAAAAATGTGGGAAGGAAAAAAAAATTGGTGCCGGTTGTAGGGTGTGACGAAAACCCTAGAGGCTCGATACCATGTGAGAATAGAATAATTGTATTGATAAAAATTATCATTACAAGAGGGGTATTTATACAAGGTAAAATAATTACATGAATCAAATAATATAATATCAAATAAAATAATATCTCCTAAAGATAATAAAATAATTAATACAGGAATCAAATAATATAAAATTAAATAATATAATATCTCCTAATATCTCCTAATACTTTTACTCACAGTTAGAAGAGTTGATAATAACCGTGAACCCATTTCAACATGTGGTTCTGACGTGGCTTTCGTTTTACACTCTTTTGAGGAACTAGAAGCTTTTTTCTCATGCTTTCCCACAGATCGTGCTGCTTCACTCTCAGCAATCAAAACCTGAAGCAATAAAATGTACTGTAAATATACTAGTGAAGAAAATTAAAGGGCAAGACAAAATTCTAAGAATTGACGGATAGATGAAGAAAATGCATATGAAACCTTCCAACCCGACCTTGAACAGGCCAAAATAAATATCAATCAACCGTTTTGATGCATTAGGTCCATCTGCTTTTTAACTCAAATGAATTTGCCTTAAAAAGCTCACCTATACATCGGTACACACACAATATATATATATATATATATATATATATATATATATATATATATATATATATATATATATATATATATATATTGTTTCAGCCCAAAAAGTGGCCAACGTTGAGAATGCCTGGAACCTTGAACGCCCGCCTGATCTGTACCACAAACACGAGTTAGAAAGGACCATCGGTGGGTTTTCCGGTGGAAACCTCTCCAATGCTTAAGTCAGTAAGCGTATGAGGTGTTTTTCCAAAAAAATAAGAAGGAATGCTCAAAGAATGACATACCTCTCTCAGCCTTCGGGCTGAGATATTTATAGTTTCTCCTAATGGGGAACCCCAGCCGGGATCTCAAGAGCGACATGCCGCAAATCTCGGGCCGTTACGCAAAAAATTCTGACAAGTGGTCCCGCTTGTCTCTTTGCTGGGAATTTGGGAAACAGGTCTCCCCTATTTCAGGTCTTCCCTTGTTTAGATCTAAAAGTAGTCCTAAATCACAAAAAACCAAGAAAACAAGCAGTTCAGCAATACAAAAATAGAAAACCAAAAATAGGAAAAAGTGCTTGACTTTTATTCCTTAATATCAGGTCGGATCGGCCTTGGCCGGGTCCTTTTACAGGGTAGATCTCTTGTTACAAGCCTCTCTCTATCTAAAGCTCTCTATGTTTCTCTCTCCAGCCGATTGGGGATCCCCTCTCTCTCTCTTGGAGAGGCTATTTATAGTTTTCCATTGAAAACCTAATCAGACACCTGTCGCTCTCCTATTGGCCCTCTAAAACTCCTGCTCACGTGATCACCGCCTCAATACCGCCCTCAGCTATTTTCCACCGACTCAATGCCGTCCTCAGATATTCTCTGAATCGAACCAACCTCTCGGGGGGAAACCCACTCCCCTTAACACTTCTCAGGTTGGCGCTCTCAGGACAGAATATTTGATTCGCGATTCGAAATGTCGGCCTCCTCTGAACAAGTTCCTTCCCGGCGGAGTGCCGAGCTCAACGTGCTCGGCATATCCCTGCTCGGCACCTCCGGGTAGGAATGATCGGCAGGCCACGCCAGGGAAAGGCCTGTCATCCCTAAGGGAGAACTCTGCTCGGCGCAGGGTTGAGCTCGGCAGATCGGCAAGGTTCTGCTCAGAACCCTTGGCGCAGGGACTCGGCGGGAGCGCGGAGAGGTCGGCGAGCATGGCGAAATCCTGCTCGGCGCAGGGTTGAGCTCGGCAGATCGGCAAGGTTCTGCTCGGCACCCTTGGCGCGGAGACTCGGCGGGAGCGCGGAGAGGTCGTCGAACATGGCGAAATCCTACTCGGCGCAGGGTTGAGCTCGGCAGATCGGCAAGGTTCTGCTCGGCCACCCTTGGCGCGGAGACTCGGCGGGAGCACGGAGAGGTCGGTGACCATGGCGAAATCTTGCTCGGTGCAGGGTTGAGCTCGACAGATCGTCAAGGTTCTGCTCGGCACCCTTGGCGCGGAGACTCGGCAGGAGCGCAGAGAGGTCGGCGACCATGGCGAAATCCTGCTCTGCGCAGGGTTGAGCTCGGCAGATCGGCAAGGTTCTACTCGGCACCCTTGGCACGGAGACTCGGCGGGAGCGCAGAGAGGTCGGCGACCATGGCGATATCCTGCTCGGCGCAGGGTTGAGCTCGGAAGATTATCAAGGTTCTGCTCGGCACTGGTGATCGGGCCTGCTCGGCATCTTCGGCATAGAGATCCGACGCCTGGACACTCTCCCCGGTCGACTTAATTCGTTCGGCTCGGAACTTTATCGGGATGATACCGACCATCAACAAGCCCCTGAGCATGGAGTCGAGCACGTGTGGTCGAGTTCGGGCTCATTATACCCTGGTCGTCCACGGTGGCCGAGCCGGCTTGTGTACGAAATCCCTTGTCTTTCAGCCTAGACCCACCTGCAGTTTAACCACCTCGTGCTTCGTGACGGAAGCTTTTTCGGGTACTTTGTGTAAGCTTTGGCAGGTTCGTCCTTTTGTGCTTTGGAATCTTGCATGTGAGTATTTCTTGGACTTTTGTGACTCAATAATTGCCTCTCCTCCCGTATTACTTTGGGACTACACCTTATTCTCTCATTTTTCAACCCTTTCTTTCCCATTCCTTAAGCTCCCCCTTTGAAACCTTCTATACTTTAGCGTATCCTCGACTTTCTGACCGGCCAACGTCGCTCCTCCTAGATTCGTCCGGTCATTTTTTTAGTTGTTGCCCAGGTAATTTTTCTTTCTCTTCGCTTTTCTTAAACCTTCCCCATGTCTAGTAGTCTGGGTTATTCACCAGATAGCTCTCGAGGGTATGAGGGGGGCAGTCAGGGTGACGAGTCGGCTGGTCTCCCGCCGGTTTCGTATTCCGGGTCCAGGTTTGACCAGTACGGAAGCTTCTTTTCTGAGGACGCCTTCGGCCATGGACGTTCGTTCCCTTTTGGGGGGTTCTTCGGAGGTGACTTGCTCGGCGGATTCCCTCGATTCGATCAGGCGCAATCCTTTGGGCCCGGAGGTCGGTATGGAGTGGGATGCGAACTCAGTTCCGGAAGTGGTTTCTGTCCCGAAAGTCGCGGTTTGGTTGACGAGGAGAGGGAGTTAGCCGGGGGGTCAACTTGGGTGTGTGGCGTGAGCTCGGATCGGACCGGAGCAGCCATGGACGATTTCGGGCTTGGTTCTGTCCCGCTCGAGCCCCTCGACGACCTTTCTGGTCACTGTGGTGGTGACATCCAACGATCCCCGGGTGCCCAAAAATCCCGGAGACCGAAAGTTGGTTCGAGGTCGGCACCCCCTGAGTCCCTCGCACTTTGGTCGAACCAGCCCGGGGAACGCACCCCAGCCAGTCATTGGAAGAGACCTCCTCCTCGTGAGTGGGACGACCGGATGCTCAAGATAGCCGTGGAGCAAAGCGGGCTGGTCGACAACAATCTGGTTGTGTATCGAAACGAGTGCGGGGTGCCCGGGTCGATTCACCTGTTCCTTCCTTTCGAAGCCGAGCAGATCCATTGCCCGCCGGCTTCATGCACCACTCTGTTCTCGGACAGCTTACGTTTCGGCGTCTCATTCCCGCTTCCCCGGCTACTAACGGACATCTTAAACGATTTAAAGTTGCCAATTTTTCAGCTTCACCCCTTAGCCGTCGCTCGGATATTGGGCCTTTTTGTGCTCTTTAGCCTCAATAATTGGCCAGCCCCATCTCTTGAGGAGCTTCGGTGGCTTTACATTTTTAAAGCTGAGGGTGGGGTAGACTCTGGTTTCTATTATAGTTCGGTCCGGTCGGGCACCTTTAAGAACCTTGTAACTGGACTCCCCGACTCTCTACACGATTAGGAGTCCCGTTGGTTCTACGTCGGGGGGGATTGGCAGACACGGAACCCTGATGGCTCGACCTATTCTCCCTCTAATTCTTTTATGAAATTTGGTTAGTGCAGCATTAACACTTTTATTCTATTTCGGTCTAATCCTTATTGTTTGTTCCTTTCTTTTCAGCGTATCGTAGACCAGAGGAAGCCAGCCTGGAGTTTGTTGCTCGTTTGTTCACACTCTTGAATTCTGATCCGGAGCAAAGAAATTACAGAGTATTGCTCACGAAGGCTAAGCTTCGAAGGGCTGGACTCAGGGACTCGCCTCTCCGCGCTCATCTCGGACCTACTATTCCTGGTGAGTTGGATGATTTATGCGATATTCTGTTAGCTGATGTTGCTAAGCCGAGCCCCTCAGTTTGGGGCGCTTCTGTTCGGTATTTTTCAGCTAGGCACGGGTTGCTCGTCGCTTCGGCGTCGGCACCCGTGTCGGGTTGGTTTTTTGAGCTGAGCTCGGCCACTCGAGTGTACCTCTGCTCGACAGTGGCTGCTCATCGCTTCGGCATCAGCACCCGTCAGGTTGGATTTTTGAGCCGAGCTCGGCCACTCGAGTGTCCCTCTGCTCGGCATTTCTCTGCTCGGCAGTTGCTGCTCATCGCTTCGGCGTCAGCGCCCGTCGGGTTGGATTTTTGAGCCGAGCTCGGCCACTCGAGTATTTCTCTGTTCGGCTATGTTATCTTTTTTTCTGCTCGGTCATGATGTGTGTTTAGACTCCTATTTATCTATGCTTTCCTGAGCTCGGTGTTTTTGTGTTTGCAGTGTATTACCCCTGCCTTGATAGGACCATGTCTCTTTCTGCACTTAACCGGGCTGCCAAGTTTCTGGAATTGAACACTAAGAAGCCGGCTAAGAAGCCAGCGGGTGGTGGTGGCAAGAGGAAGAAGAAAACTGGCTCTTCGACTCAATCTGTTCCTCCCGAGTCCTTCTCGGCTCCTTAGGTCGGCGAGGGGAGTTCTCACCAAGAAACCATTGCCGTAGACCATGATGAGGTCGTGTATGGAGGTCCTCGCCCTCCGTCGATTCCCCGCACATACGACTACTCGGGGTGCTACGCCCCAGACCCTGCTGGAGGGTCATTTGCTGGGTATTCCTCCGAGTTCTCGGAGAATATGACTCGGAGCTGGGGTCAAGGCCTGAATGACTGGGTGTCCGGCTTTGACAGGGACAACCAGATCGGATTCGCTGAGGTGAACCTTTGTCGAGCCTTTGGTTCGATGAAACTGGCACGTCGAAGCTTTTCCGAGCTGCGAAGGGATCAAGCTCGGCGTCAGCGAGAGCTCGCTGCTCTTCAGGAGACCCATAGCCAGTGTACTGATCTGATTCTTGACCGCGACTCCTGGATGAATCGAGCCAAGAAAGCTGAGCAGTCTGTCGAGGCGGCACTGGGGGCGACTCAACGGACTCTGTCTGACCTGGACGACTTGAAGACTCAGCATGCCGAGCTGGTCCAGAGGCATGCCGACCTGGTTAGCGCCCACTCCCGAGAAATGGAGGAGGCTTACGCTCGAGGGAAGGCTGTGGGCATCAAGGAGTATAAAAATGAGACCCTTGGGCCGATGATGAGTGCCTCCTACCTTTCCACCATGCAAGAGGCCCTCCAGATGCTGAAAGGTGGGGCTTCTATTCCGGAGTTTGAGAAGCACATCGCTGAGAAGATGGTGGAGTATGGCATGGGTGGTGGTGAGGCCGACATGGATGCTGAGGACGAGGAAGAAGGTGATGATGACGAAGAGGATGGTGGGAACTAATTTTTTTTTCTGTACTTCGATGGTTCGTCACTTTTGGGGGCCATGTTTGATGTTTTATGGACAATCTTAAACTTAAATTTGAATCGGCTTGTTCTGGCCGGCTTTCCTTTTTATCGTTCCATACTTGGCTTATTTTTGCTTGCAAAAAATATTATCAATAAAAATTTAGTTCTCGTCATGAATCAAAAGTGCAGACCAACAAAGCAAGGGACTTAGCCCAAAGCTAAAGAGAGTGATAGACCGACCTCATTAGGGCGGTCCACTCATAAGAACATTGTCGCAACATTTTGCACAAAAAATCCGAGCTCAACGTGCCGAGCTCAAAAAGAGTCAAAACTCAAAATTGACTCGACACGTTAAAAAGAGCAGGATCTCAAAAAATCCGAGCTCAACGTGCCGAGCTCAAAAAGAGTCGAAACTCAAAATTGACTCGACACGTTAAAAAGAGCAGGATCTCAAAAAATCCGAGCTCAACGTGCCGAGCTCAAAAAGAGTCAAAACTCAAAGTTGACTCGACACGTTAAAAAGAGCAGGATCTCAAAAAAATCCGAGCTCAACGTGCCGAGCTCAAAAAGAGTCGAAACTCAAAGTTGACTCGACACGTTAAAAAGAGCAGGATCTCAAAAAATCCGAGCTCAACGTGCCGAGCTCAAAAAGAGTCGAAACTCAAAATTGACTCGACACGTTAAAAAGAGCAGGATCTCAAAAAATCCGAGCTCAACGTGCCGAGCTCAAAAAGAGTCGAAACTCAAAATTGACTCGACACGTTAAAAAGAGCAGGATCCCAAAATTCCGAGCTCAAATTTCGCCGAGCTCAACTTCCAAGTTTGAGTTCGGATTTTTTATCCAAAAAAGGGTGGGAGCAAATTATAGAAGTTGCCGAGCCCAAAATGCCGACTTCAATTTTTGCCGACCTCAACAATCCAAGTTTGAGCTCA
>BMAC01000708.1:404550-416104 GCA_014905375.1 Phtheirospermum japonicum
CCTCCAATGTTTTGCCGAGCTCAACAACCCAAGTTCGAGGAAAAAAAAAAAAAGGCAACATGCATGCGTGTTTAGGTCATCAAAACCACCAAAGGAAGGTATACAGCATTCCAAGGATGTGCGAATTTCTGTCCATCTAAGTATTCTAGGCGGTAAGCCCCGTGTTGGAGGACTTCCGATATCTTAAATGGTCCTTCCCATTTTGGTTTGAGGGCGCCTTGATTTGGCCCGAAGATGCGTTTGAGGACCAGGTCATCAACCTTGAAGTTTCTGGCCTTTACTTTTGAATTGTAGTAACGTTCGCTTCTTTGCTTGTAGATGGCATTCCTTAGCTCGGCCTCCATTCTTCTTTATTCAAGGAGGTCGAGTGCAGTTCGGCAGGCCATGTCATTTTTCTCTTCCTCAAAGTGTGCTACCCGGTATGAAAGGTGTCCCGATCTCAACCGGTATGACCGCCTCTGATCCGAAGGCCGGTGATAAAGGAGTTTCGTCTGTAGATGAGCATTGCGTTGTTCTATACGACCACAAGACACCGGGTAGTTCTTCTAGCCAGCTACCTTTTAGATCCTCCAACTTCTTCTTCAACGTGTATTTGAGGATCTTATTAACCGCTTCGACTTGTCCGTTTGATTGAGGATGGTATTGTGTGGAGAAATTGTTTTTGATGTTCAACTCTCCACAAAATGCCTTAAACCTCTTGCTGTCGAACTGTTTGCCATTGTCAGACACTATTGAGAGTGGTACCCCAAATCTGCATATGATCGATTTCCAAACGAAATTGATGATCTTCTGGTTTGTTATAGATGCCAATGGTTCGGCTTCTGCCCATTTGGTAAAGTAATCCACCGCCACTACTGCATATTTCACTCCTCCTTTGCCCTGTGGTAACGGACCAATCAGGTCTATTCCCCATTTAGCGAACGGGCATAGCGAGTATATGGAGTTGAGGGTTTCAGCAGGAGAGTTGATCTGGGGTGCAAACAATTGGCATTTTTCACACTTTCTGACTTTCTCAATCGCGTCTTTTTTTAGATCGGCCAATAATATCCCTGTCGGATGAGTTTGTGGGCTAGTGAAAGGATGATACAAGCTTGTCCTCTTCTTCTGAATGGTCATCGAAATGAAAAATGGCAGATCTCATGACTTTTGTTTTTTGAATTGAGCTCCTAGCCTCTCTGATCACGATCTTTCTCTTCCTATTCGAGATCTCTTCCTCAGCTCGGCTCGTATTAATGAAGGTCAGGATTTCTCGCGGGGCTCCGGCCCCCGCGGGTGGTGGTGGGGGTGGCTGATTGTTTCCTCTTCATTCTTGCCGGACTTGATGATTCTTTGAGAACGGCAGCAGATTCCGATCATCACAAACTTTGATCAGGGCACGGACTAAATCGTTGCACTCTTCGGTGTTGTGCCCGATCCATCCGTGGTACCTGAAGAACCTCTTTTTGTCCAGCAAGGAAGGATCTTTCTTGATCTGCCGAGCTGGGGGAAGGATATCTAGGTCTTTGATCCGTTCAAAAATTGTGGTCGTTGCCATCGAGTAGACTTCGTTGTACTCTGCAAGGAGGTCTGTGTGTTTGTCTTGTAAGAGATTTTTGGACATGATTGCTTGAGAGCTTGGATTTTTGTCGACTTGACGAGCTGGTTTGTGATTCTGTGGGAAGGAAATTACTTGAGCTGACATGTTCTGTTCGGCTGCGATTTGTGACGCGGCCAGAGCGAGGAATTCTTGGAAGGTTTGCGGGTCTTGCTGGTTATTTACCCATTTGAAGAAGGAATTGTCCGACAATCCGTTCTGAGCTAGGATGAGCAAGGCTTCGTCGCCACACATCTGAGATTCTGAGACTTGCTTTGTGAACCTGGCTATGTAGCTCTTCAATGACTCATTTGGCTGCTGCACTATAGTCGTGATAGCTCTCTTGGGTGCGACGGTGGCTTTGGAAACCATAAAGTGTCCTCGGAACGAGGACCTCAACTGCGACCATGAACAGATTGAATGATGTGGAAGCGACCGGTACCACCTCAGAGGGACTTCGTCCAGGGTCATGGAGAACATTCGGCATCTGTAGTGTCAGACGCGCCGAGCATGTCCATGTAGTTCAGGTAATGGCTCAGGTGTGAATCGGGGTCGCTGCTTCCCTTGTACAAAGTAATTGGGGGGATTTTCAGCTTTCCTTCTAACGGCTCAGAGAGAATTTGGACAGATAGGGGGGACTCATCATCACACGCCGAGCTGGTCACAATCAGTCGCGAGATTGTGTATGTGGGTTGGACCGGGGGGGTGGTTTGCTTGGCCTCCAGCTCGGCAATCCTTTGCTTCAGAAACTTCAACTCGGCCAATTCATCGTTTGGCTTGCCTGGGATGCTCACGGCCATGCTTTTGCTGTTGGCCGACCTCACTGGGAGATCTTCTCGTGCTTTGCTGGTTGTCTTTCAGAGCCAGGCAAAGATGTTTTGAGGGGAAGAGAATGTGAGGCGGCGTGCGATGGGAGGTCTATCGAGCCTGCTCTTGGCGTTCGGCTCAGCCTCTTCCTCCAGCCTTCTTTTCCCATTTTTCTTTGTTGCCTCTCGAGCCGGATCTGACTCTGCTTGACCTTCTTGAAGGTCAACATTCCTAGGGTTGCCGACCAGAGCTTCAGGTGTCAAGATTGACTTTGCTGCTTTCCTCATCATCTCCTCAAATTCTTTGGCAAAAGCTGGGTGCTGCATGAACGATCTGACCTGTTCTGGGTCTAGCTCGTTCGGGCCCGATTGGACAGTCCTTTCCTGGCGCTCCTTACAAGGATTTCTCCTTGAACTCTCTTAAGGATCCATGCTGAAAAGTGGGATGAGCAGAAGTTTCTCCTTTTTTCTTTACCAGACTCAAATGTGACGAAGAGCTGAATTTAATTCTTCACGGAAAATGAAAAAACCGGGCTAAAAAACAGAAGACGAAAGTCGAAAAGCTGATTGAGCACGTGGGACTGCAGATCACAAGAGACCTTCTTCTAGAGCCATTTTGTTTAGATCTAAAAGTAGTCTAAATAACAAAAAACCAAGAAAACAAGCAGTTCAGCAATACAAAAACAGAAAACCAAAAATAGGAAAAAGTGCTTGACTTTTATTCCTTAATATCAGGTCGGATCGACCTTGGCCGGGTCCTTTTACAGGGTAGAGCTCTTGTTACAAACCTCTCTCTATCTAAAGCTCTTTATGTTTCTCTCTCTAGCCGATTGGGGATCCCCTCTCTCTCTCTTGGAGAGGCTATTTATAGTTTTCCATTGAAAACCTAATCAGACACCTGTCGCTCTCCTATTGGCCCTCTAAAACTCTTGCTCACGTGATCACCGCCTCAATACCGTCCTCAGCTATTTTCCACCGACTCAATGCCGTCCTCAGATATTCTCTGAATCGAACCAACCTCTCGGGGGGAAACCCACTCCCCTTAACACTTCTCAGGTTGGCGCTCTCAGGACAGAATATTTGATTCGCGATTCGAAATGTCAGCCTCCTCTGAACAAGTTCCTTCTCGGCAGAGTGCCGAGCTCAACGTGCTCGGCATATCCCTGCTCGGCACCTCTGGATAGGAATGATCGGCAGGCCACGCCAGGGAAAGGCCTGTCATCCCTAAGGGAGAACTCTGCTCGGCGCAGGGATTATCGGATGGAGATTCGGATCGGACGACTCTCGTTGGGTTTTATGATGGTGCTGGCAGTCGGTGGTTGATGACTTGGCGATCCGGATTATTCGACGTGTCGGGTTACGTCTTGAATGTTCGGGTTGTTGGCGACGATGGGTGATTGGGTTGGTGTTCGCTGGTGGTTCCGACTAAGACGGCGTAGCAAAGAACGGGTAAGGAGGTGTAACCGGCAATTGTGTGCGGGTGGTGTGACGGCGAACGTCGGGGCTCCGAGTGGTGGTTTGTTGCCGAGGTTGTTCAGGCGAGTTGGTGTACGGGTTGTGATCGGGTCGCAGCTGTAGTTTTCTGGCCCAGGATTTTGGGGGCGGAGATAGCGTTAGTGGTGGTTCGGCCGGTGGTTTCTATTTTTGGCGGTTGGGGTTGCGATTTGATTTGAGCCGATCGGTTGGTGGGTCGTTATTGTGGTTGTGGTGGCTGTTTTGGTTTGTACAGGGGTCGGCAGTGGTTCGACGTGGGATGCCTCCGGTGGTTGATTGGAAATGTGGTTGGGGTTTGAACCCTCTTTAGATCCTGTCGTGGGTCCCGATTGGGGCTGATATGAGGTGGCTTGGCTGGGAACGGTTGGATAGTTGACAACGATGGATGCTGATATTGGGGTATTTGGCTGGGAATCGCCGAGATGTTGGCGATTTATGATGTTAGAAATGGTTGATGGTTTGGGATTAGTCTCTTTGAAAAAAATTAGAAAACAAAAAAAAAGAGTTGGCCCTTACCTTTGCTCACGGCCGTCTTGCAGTAATGTGAAGAAAAGTTGAAAACTTTTGTGAATGTTGGAGATGATTATGAAACGGCTGTAGAGAAAAAGATGGAATTTGATTTATAAACCAAGGATGAATTTATTTTTGGAAAGCTAGGGCTAAGACTTAGTGGACTCGGGCTAATCATTGGGCTCGTTTTTGAAGTCCGAAAAGAACGATCCAATAGTATTTTTAAAGTATTAAATAACTATAATATAAATAAATTATAATAATTTTTAGAAATCGGAATTATTTCATACACGACTCAAAAGTAATTTAAATAAATAAATAAATCACTAAATAATTATACTAATTTCTTAGAAGTTGATAATATAATTTTATTTGAAAATGAACTATAATCTCGTTTAAATAGAATTCTTATATTATTTAAAACTAAAATAGGAATTTGTTTATGGCGACGAGCTTGGGACTAGAATATAATTATATATATATATATATATATATATAGTATATATATATATATATATATACTATATATATATATATATATTTTAATGCATGATGATAAATAAATAATTAAATAAATATGCATTGGATGTATGATTGTTGAGCTCAAACTTGGATTGTTGAGGTCGGCAAAAATTGAAGTCGGCATTTTGGGCTCGGCAACTTCTATAATTTGCTCCCACCCTTTTTTGGATAAAAAATCCGAACTCAAACTTGGAAGTTGAGCTCGGCGAAATTTGAGCTCGGAATTTTGGGATCCTGCTCTTTTTAACGTGTCGAGTCAATTTTGAGTTTCGACTCTTTTTGAGCTCGGCACGTTGAGCTCGGATTTTTTGAGATCCTGCTCTTTTTAACGTGTCGAGTCAATTTTGAGTTTCGACTCTTTTTGAGCTCGGCACGTTGAGCTCGGATTTTTTGAGATCCTGCTCTTTTTAACGTGTCGAGTCAACTTTGAGTTTCGACTCTTTTTGAGCTCGGCACGTTGAGCTCGGATTTTTTTGAGATCCTGCTCTTTTTAACGTGTCGAGTCAACTTTGAGTTTTGACTCTTTTTGAGCTCGGCACGTTGAGCTCGGATTTTTTGAGATCCTGCTCTTTTTAACGTGTCGAGTCAATTTTGAGTTTCGACTCTTTTTGAGCTCGGCACGTTGAGCTCGGATTTTTTGAGATCCTGCTCTTTTTAACGTGTCGAGTCAATTTTGAGTTTTGACTCTTTTTGAGCTCGGCACGTTGAGCTCGGATTTTTTGTGCAAAATGTTGCGACAATGTTCTTATGAGTGGACCGCCCTAATGAGGTCGGTCTATCACTCTCTTTAGCTTTGGGCTAAGTCCCTTGCTTTGTTGGTCTGCACTTTTGATTCATGACGAGAACTAAATTTTTATTGATAATATTTTTTGAGGTATACAGCATTCCAAGGATGTGCGAATTTCTGTCCATCTAAGTATTCTAGGCGGTAAGCCCCGTGTTGGAGGACTTCCGATATCTTAAATGGTCCTTCCCATTTTGGTTTGAGGGCGCCTTGATTTGGGCCCGAAGATGCGTTTGAGGACCAGGTCATCAACCTTGAAGTTTCTGGCCTTTACTTTTGAATTGTAGTAACGTTCGCTTCTTTGCTTGTAGATGGCATTCCTTAGCTCGGCCTCCATTCTTCTTTCTTCAAGGAGGTCGAGTGCAGTTCGGCAGGGCCATGTCATTTTTCTCTTCCTCAAAGTGTGCTACCCGGTAGAAAGGTGTCCCGATCTCAACCGGTATAACCGCCTCTGATCCGAAGGCCAGGTGATAAAGGGAGTTTCGTCTGTAGATGAGCATTGCGTTGTTCTATACGACCACAAGACACCGGGTAGTTCTTCTAGCCAGCTACCTTTTAGATCCTCCAACTTCTTCTTCAACGTGTATTTGAGGATCTTATTAACCGCTTCGACTTGTCCGTTTGATTGAGGATGGTATTGTGTGGAGAAATTGTTTTTGATGTTCAGCTCTCCACAAAATGCCTTAAACCTCTTGCTGTCGAACTGTTTGCCATTGTCAGATACTATTGAGAGTGGTCACCCCAAATCTGCATATGATCGATTTCCAAACGAAATTGATGATCTTCTGGTCGTGTTATAGATGCCAATGGTTCGGCTTCTGCCCATTTGGTAAAGTAATCCACCGCCACTACTGCATATTTCACTCCTCCTTTGCCCTGTGGTAACGGACCAATCAGGTCTATTCCCCATTTAGCGAACGGGCATAGCGAGTATATGGAGTTGAGGGTTTCAGCAGGAGAGTTGATCTGGGGTGCAAACAATTGGCATTTTTCACACTTTCTGACCTTCTCAATCGCGTCTTTTTTTAAGATCGGCCAATAATTATCCCTGTCGGATGAGTTTGTGGCTAGTGAAAGGATGATACAAGCTTGTCCTCTTCTTCTGAATGGTCATCGAAATGAAAAATGTCAGATCTCATGACTTTTGTTTTTTGAATTGAGCTCCTAGCCTCTCTGATCACGATCTTTCTCTTCCTATTCGAAATCTCTTCCTCAGCTCGGCTCGTATTAATGAAGGTCAGGATTTCTCGCGGGGCCCCGGCCCCCGCGGGTGGTGGTGGGGGTGGCTGATTGTTTCCTCTTCGTTCTTGCCGGACTTGATGATTCTTTGAGAACGGCAGCAGATTCCGATCATCACAAACTTTGATCAGGGCACGGACTAAATCGTGGCACTCTTCTGTGTTGTGCCCGATCGATCCGTGGTACCTGAAGAACCTCTTTTTGTCCAGCAAGGAAGGGTCTTTCTTGATCGGCCGAGCTGGGGGAAGGATATCTAGGTCCTTTGATCCGTTCAAAAATTGTGGCCGTTGCCATCGAGTAGACTTCGTTGTACTCTGCAAGGAGGTCTGTGTGTTTGTCTTGTAAGAGTTTTTTGGACATGATTGCTTGAGAGCTTGGATTTTTGTCGACTTGACGAGCTGGTTTGTGATGCTGTGGGAAGGAAATTACTGGAGCTGACATGTTCTGTTCGGCTGCGATTTGTGACGCGGCCAGAGCGAGGAATTCTTGGAAGGTTTGCGGGTCTTGCTGGTTATTTACCCATTTGAAGAAGGAATTGTCCGACAATCCGTTTCTGAGCTAGGATGAGCAAGGCTTCGTCGCCACACGGCTGAGATTCTGAGACTTGCTTTGTGAACCTGGCTATGTAGCTCTTCAATGACTCATTTGGCTGCTGCACTATAGTCGCGATAGCTCTCTTGGGTGCGGACGGTGGCTTTGGAAACCATAAAGTGTCCTCGGAACGAGGACCTCAACTGCGGCCATGAACAGATTGAATGACGTGGAAGCGACCGGTACCACCTCAGAGGGACTTCGTCCAGGGTCATGGAGAACATTCGGCATCTGTAAGTGTCAGACGCGCCGAGCATGTCCATGTAGTTCTGGTAATGGCTCAGGTGTGAATCGGGGTCGCTGCTTCCCTTGTACAAAGTAATTGGGGGGATTTTCAGCTTTCCTTCTAACGGCTCAGAGAGAATTTGGACAGATAGGGGGGACTCGTCATCACACGCCGAGCTGGTCACAATCGGTCGCGAGATTGGGTATGTGGGTTGGACCGGGGGGGTGGTTTGCTTGGCCTCCAGCTCGGCAATCCTTTGCTTCAGAAACTTCAACTCGGCCAATTCATCGTTTGGCTTGCCTGGGATGCTCACGGCCATGCTTTTGCTGTTGGCCGACCTCACTGGGAGATCTTCTCGTGCTTTGCTGGTTGTCTTTCAGAGCCAGGCAAAGATGTTTTGAGGGGAAGAGAATGTGAGGCGGCGTGCGATGGGAGGTCTATCGAGCCTGCTCTTGGCGTTCGGCTCAGCCTCTTCCTCCAGCCTTCTTTTCCCATTTTTCTTTGTTGCCTCTCGAGCCGGATCTGACTCTGCTTGACCTTCCTGAAGGTCAACATTCCTAGGGTTGCCGACCAGAGCTTCAGGTGTCAAGATTGACTTTGCTGCTTTCCTCATCATCTCCTCAAATTCTTTGGCAAAAGCTGGGTGCTGCATGAACGATCTGACCTGTTCTGGGTCTAGCTCGTTCGGGCCCGATTGGACAGTCCTTTCCTGGCGCTCCTTACAAGGATTTCTCCTTGAACTCTCTTAAGGATCCATGCTGAAAAGTGGGATGAGCAGAAGTTTCTCCTTTTTTCTTTACCAGACTCAAATGTGACGAAGAGCTGAATTTAATTCTTCACGGAAAATGAAAAAACCGGGCTAAAAAACAGAAGACGAAAGTCGAAAAGCTGATTGAGCACGTGGGACTGCAGATCACAAGAGACCTTCTTCTAGAGCCATTTTGTTTAGATCTAAAAGTAAGTCTAAATAACAAAAAACCAAGAAAACAAGCAGTTCAGCAATACAAAAACAGAAACCAAAAATAGGAAAAAGTGCTTGACTTTTATTCCTTAATATCAGGTCGGATCGACCTTGGCCGGGTCCTTTTACAGGGTAGAGCTCTTGTTACAAACCTCTCTCTATCTAAAGCTCTTTATGTTTCTCTCTCTAGCCGATTGGGGATCCCTCTCTCTCTCTTGGAGAGGCTATTTATAGTTTTCCATTGAAAACCTAATCAGACACCTGTCGCTCTCCTATTGGCCCTCTAAAACTCTTGCTCACGTGATCACCGCCTCAATACCGTCCTCAGCTATTTTCCACCGACTCAATGCCGTCCTCAGATATTCTCTGAATCGAACCAACCTCTCGGGGGGAAACCCACTCCCCTTAACACTTTCTCAGGTTGGCGCTCTCAGGACAGAATATTTGATTCGCGATTCGAAATGTCAGCCTCCTCTGAACAAGTTCCTTCTCGGCAGGAGTGCCGAGCTCAACGTGCTCGGCATATCCCTGCTCGGCACCTCTGGGTAGGAATGATCGGCAGGCCACGCCAGGGAAAGGCCTGTCATCCCTAAGGGAGAACTCTGCTCGGCGCAGGGTTGAGCTCGGCAGATCGGCAAGGTTCTGCTCGGAAACCTTGGCACGGGGACTCGGTGGGAGCGCGGAGAGGTCGGCGATCATGGCGAAATCCTTCTCGGCACAGGGTTGAGATCGGCAGATCGGCAAGGTTCTTCTCGGCACCCTTGGCGCGGAGACCGGCGGGAGCACGGAGAGGTCGACGACCATGGCGAAATCCTGCTCGGCGCAGGGTTGAGCTCGGCAGATCGGCAAGGTTCTGCTCGGCACCCTTGGCGCGGAGACTCGGCGGGAGCGCGGAGAGGTCGGCGACCATGGCGAAATCCTGCTCGGCGCAGGGTTGAGCTCGGCATATCGTCAAGGTTCTGCTTGGCACCCTTGGCGTGGAGACTCGGTAGGAGCGCGGAGAAGTCGGCGACCATGGCGAAATCCTGCTCGGCGCAGGGGTTGAGCTCGGCAGATCGGCAAGGTTAAGCTCGGCACCCTTGGCGCGGAGACTCGGCGGGAGCGCGGAGAGGTCGGCGACCATGACGAAATCCTTCTCGGTGCAGGGTTGAGCTTGGCAGATCGTCAAGGTTCTGCTCGGCACCCTTGGCGCGGAGACTCGGCAGCCCTGCGTACCCCTGCTCGGCACTGGTGATCGGGCCTGCTCGACGTCTTCGGCACAGAGATCCGACGCCTGGCCACTCTGTAACACCCCGATTTCACTTAATCGAAAAATGATTTATATTTTTAAATAACTAAATGGAGAAATCTTGGCGTCACAATAAATGTCTAGTTTTCATGATTTTAATTTAAAAGATTTATATTTTAAAAACGTTCAAGAATTACGCAGCGGAAATATTCAAAATATAAGTAACCAAATTACCAACAGTGGGAATTGATAGCCATAATAAGCTTTATGTCTAGTTCGACTCTTATTTAAACGTGAAACAAGTTTAAAACATAAAAACCAACATCATGAATTTTTATTCCCCTCCTCGTTTCCCTTTCAATCGATATCTTCATTTGTACCTGAAAAACACGTCATTGATTTGGGATGAGCTCAACGTACTCAATAGTTACACCGACATACCTCATGCAAGATTATACAACTCACAAATAGCACAATTAACCATAGAATTCATAATTTTAACGTAGAAGACAGTTGACTGCAAGCTAAAACGCGGCGGGTTTCCCCGATGACCCTTTTCCCCGGTCATAGGCACTTAGGCCCCTGGTTTTAATCATTGGATATAGCACGCTGGGATAAAACCCAATGACCCTTTTCCCCGGTCACGGACAACTTTTGCGGTCCCACGGCTATATTAATTTATAAACATAGAATTTCATGATATACATTGCACGTAGATTTGAGCACATAGAATTTAACACAAGACAAGTCGGTGGTCCCTACCTCGTAAAAATGTCGTGGAAAATCGTGTGGTATGCACGTAGTTGAAATCCTAAGTCCCCTTAATGCTCGTCACCTAATCAATTAGAGAATATATTTAATTAGTATTTTTCATATTTAAAATTAATAATAATAATAATAATAAAATAATAAAAATAATAATAATATAATAATTAATAACAATATAAAATGGACTGGAGTGTAGTTATAAAATATGTTTTGGGGCTGGATTGGGCTTTCTATAATCTGGAAGGCTAAATTTGAAGGCTTAGATAATCTGAGGGTTCAATCGAAGGTTGGCAGAAGGTTTTGGGGGTCAATTTGGAATTTTGGGAAAGTGGGCTGGATATAAAAGGAGGAACCCAGCCCTTAAGCTCCTCAGCCCGTTTCCTCTCTTTTTCCTTCTTTCTCCCCAAATTCACAAAATCGGTCAGCACATCCTCTTCCCCCTTCCTCGGCCAACAGCGACAGCAGAACGGATGGCGTATCACCGGCAGGGAAATGTCGTTCATTTCGGGCAATGGAAAATCGGACAGTGGGCAAAAATGGCGATCTCCTCCCTTCCTCGATTTATTGCCGTCGGCTGGAAGTACAGCCGCCGTTCCGCTCCGCTCGGCAGTTGGGATGATGGCTGCATGGGGTTGGCGATTGGAAATCGACCGAGGTTTGGCTGCGGCTGGGTGGCGATTCGGCCGGTGGTTTCTATTTTGGCGTTGGGGTTGCGATTTGGATCGGCCGATCAGTTGCGGCTGACTGGGATTTTTGTTGTTCGGCCGGCAGTGGTTAGACGTGTGGATGCCTCCGGTGGTTGACTGTAAATGTGGTTGGGGTTTGAGTGGACTCGGATGCTGTTTGACTCGG
>BMAC01000708.1:420446-433478 GCA_014905375.1 Phtheirospermum japonicum
AATCTCACACTTGCCTCCATACAAGTAGTGTCTCCAGATCTTCAAAGCATGAACTACGGCCGCGAGTTCCAAATCATGCGTAGGGTAGTTCGTCTCATAAGCCACTACTTTCCCATGTTGCATCAGGACGCATCCCAAACCTTGTTTCGACGCATCGCTATAAATAACGAAGTCCTTCATTGGGTCGGGAATTGTCAAGACGGGTGCGGAAGTGAGCCTTCTCTTCATCTCTTGGAAACTCTCCTCGCACTTCGTGCTCCAAACAAACTTCTCCCCTTTCCTCGTAAGTTGAGTCATTGGCACAGCTATCTTAGAAAACACTTCGATAAATCTTCAATAGTAGCCTGCTAGACCCAGAAAACTGCGAACTTCACTCGCATTCGTGGGGCTGGCCCATCCATTTATCGCTTCAACTTTAGATAGATCCACTTCTATCCCTTGAGCAGTGACGATGTGACCAAGGAACATAACTCGGTCCATCCAAAACTCACACTTACTGAATTTCGCATACAACTTCTCCTTGCGAAGTGTTCCCAACACTATTTGTAAGTGTTCTTCGTGCTCTTCTTGATTCTTCGAAAAGATCAAGATGACGTCGATGAAGACTATGACGAACTTATCCAAGTAGGGGTGGAAAACCCTATTCATCAAATCCATGAATACTGCTGGAGCATTGCTTAGCCCGAAAGGCATCACAACAAACTCATAGTGTCCATATCTCGTTCTAAAAGTAGTTTTCGGAATGTCACTCTCTTTGATCTTCAACTGATGATACCCCGACCTTAAGTTGATCTTAGAGAAGACACTCGCTCCTTTTAATTGATCGAATAATTCTTCAATACGAGGTAATGGGTACTTGTTCTTTATTGTGAGTCGATTAAGTTCTCTATAATCGATAAACATTCTCATTGACCCTTCTTTCTTTTTAACAAAGAGGACCGGTGCTCCCCACGGTGAAACACTCGGTCGGGAAAAACCTAAATCCAATAACTCTTGGGCCGCTAGTGTGGCTGCGACGATGGACGGTTGTTCGTGGTGGTAAGCCCGTCTGTGGCTTGACTCGGCCGATTGCCTGTCTTGATGTTGTTGTGGCTGCCGTTTTTCGGAGGTTTGGTTTAGTTTGGATTGATGGGTGTTGTTGTTTTTCGGGCCTGGAAAACGTTCAGGAAGAACATGGCTGCGGTGGACCTTTTGGGCGGAGTTTTGGGTGTGTTTTGATGGGGTTTCAGCCGGGATTCGTTTGATGTTGATGATATCATGATGTTGGCAAGGTTGATGATAGGAATCGGCAGCTGTTGCGGTTGCGATGGCTGCCGGAACATGGGATTGAGTTTGTTGGTGTTCATTGAGAAAATTCAGAAAAACAGTAGTAGTTTACCTAATGCGGCCGTGTGCAAGTAGAGTTGTGAAAAAGTGGAATTTTGGATTTTTCTTTATAAACTAAACTTAGAATTTAATTATGGAAGGTTGAGGCTTAGGTTTAGTGGACTTGGGCTAATCATTGGGCTCATTTTTGAAGTCCGAAAAGAACGATCCAATTGACGATCTTAGATTTAAAACTAAATAATTCCGTGAACGATCCAATAGTATTTTAAAGTATTAAAATAACTATAATATAAATAAATTATAATAATTTTAGAAATTGAAATTATTWCATACACGACTCAAAATTAATTTAAATAAATAAATAAATTACTAAATAATTATACTAATTTCTTAGAAGTTGATATTATAATTTTATTTCAAAACAAACTATAAATTCATTTAAATAGAATTCTTAGATTATTTAAAACTAAAATAGGAATTTGTTTATGGCGACGAGCTCGGGACTAGAATTATATTTTTAATGTATGATGATAAATAAATATGTATTGGATGTATGGATGTTACACACTCTCCCCGGTCGACTTAATTCGTTCGGCTCGGATCCTTATCGGGATGATACCGACCATCAACATCCCTGTTTCCTTCTCCTGTACCACCTCGGTATTAATATCAAACATGACTCTAGTTAGTTCTTACTTGTTCCAGGTCTTCCTCATTCTGTATCACTCCACCATCAGTATCAGGCTTAACTTCAGCCCCATAATTCCCCTAGTAGAGCAATTTCTCCAGCTCGTCCTAGCCTCCGGGTTGTTAGCGATTTCTTCAAGGTGGCTAAGCCAGGGGGAATCCCGAGCGATAACCACCTCTACCTGATATTCTATTTTCTCAGGAGGGTTCATTAGATCTTCTTCTGAGACAGAGCTGTTCTAGCCATCTCTCAACTTACCTAACTGCTCTGAGTCAGAGCTACCCCAAACCAGGTCTGGCGTGTATATTGCCTTATCAACTCCTCCCCCCAAACAGTTGGGGTAGATCTGTAATATCCCAAAGCTCTTTCGAAATAAATGAGGTCATTCTGTCCTTTATGATTTCTCGTACTAGGGGAATCCCGAGAAATCCGCCTGACACCAAGGCCTAATTATTGGCAATAGCGATGTCGGTTCATCTCCCCTAGTAACAACCACACCAGCCCCTCGAGTACACGCCACGTCAGCCCTATTCTAGAACGGTTGACGCTCCAGCTCACCTCTTAGGGCACTGTTCGCCTGCCAGCATTAAATGCAAGGATCCCATCAAATCCCGCCTTTATCGATTTCTGTTTTTCAAATTTATCTTTTATCTTATTATTCCCACTGGACTCATCCTTCTCTCTTACTTTTCATTTTTCACCTTTCAAAAATCTCAGGTTTTCTCTATCTTCCCCAGCGTTCGGCGAACTCTCTCTCCATCTTATTTTTCCGGCAATCCTTGAAAACCAGGTACCTCTCTCAGCCTTTTGCCTTTTATTTTCTTATAATGTCATCTCCCCTAGATATAAGGGCCTCCGCATCTCCGCCGTCTGTTCCCCTGGAGACGGCGGTAGTCCTCTCCTCTTCTTCGCCATCCGTCCCAGAGGCGGTCAGGGCTTCTACCTCTTCGTCATTTACCTCTATAGACCAGAGCCCTCCTTCCTCCATGCCCCCTCAAGGTCTTCCCCCAGTGAGGTGACTCATATCCAATTCCGACGAAGAGGACACTCCTCTGCAGAAAAGGCCTCGTTCTTGCCGCGGCAGGGGAGTTAATATCTCCATGGCCCCAGCTGTCCCCGCAGCCACTGGGCCTGCCACTGTTACTCGCAGCGTGGGCCCTCCGCGCCGGACTCCCATCCTGAACTGCTCGGGAGACATAGCAGTTCGACATGTAAGCGCCCAGTGCGCGCCTGAAGACATGCGCGTCTTAGAGCAAATGAGCGATCGCGAACTGCTAGAGTCCTGGTGCCAGGATGAGGCTAGGGTAAGTCTTTTGGTTACTTCTCTTTTTCCTCATTTGTCACTTTATGAGTTTCTAACCTTCTCTTTTATGTCCAGGCTGAAGCCAAGAGGGCTCTCTTGGCCATTAGGGCAACCAGATCTATGGCCCAGTCTGACATCATTAAGGAGAACAAGACCCTTAATGAGAAGATGTCGCAGGTCAGGGCCCTTGCCAAGGAGAAGGTCAAAGAGGTCAAGAAGCTGCAAGAGGAGGTAGACGGGATGAAGAAAGCCCAAGAGAAAATGCTGGAGACAGCCCGGTCCGAGGCTCGGGATGAGGCTACTGCGGAGGCGAGAAGTCTGGCGGACGAGGCTCTAGCCAAGGCCAAGGGCGAGTGGAAGACAGAGTTCTTGAATTCTTAG
The DNA here is from genome assembly GCA_014905375.1 of Phtheirospermum japonicum. Lineage (NCBI taxonomy): Eukaryota > Viridiplantae > Streptophyta > Magnoliopsida > Lamiales > Orobanchaceae > Phtheirospermum > Phtheirospermum japonicum. Next base: position 424,145 of record BMAC01000708.1, read on the forward strand.
AAGGGTCTCAACTAGATCCAGGCGGCAAGGTATGAAGCCAGGAAGGCCTTTCTGGGATCTAAAGAACTTTTCTCCCTGCTGTTTCCAGAGGCTGTGGTATATTACAATTATGGTTTGGATGAGCAGGCTAAATAGGCTCTGGCTAATCCCAATGTTCCTTTCGATCGGACAGTGCCGCTGAAAACCCCACCTGAGCCGACCTCCTTTTCCTACGACCCTGCCAAGGACCGCCTCCACACAATCGGGTCTGCAGAGTTTGCTGAGCACGTTCACTCTGTTCTCTATTCTCTCGAGCCCAATCAAGCTCAGTCAGACCTGACTCTCGCTATGGTCCCCCTTACTTCATCTCCCTTCCCAACCTTTGCAGGTCTGGGTGAGTTGCCTGGGGGAGCTTCTCCGGGAGGTCTGTCTGAAGGCACGGTAGACCAGCTGTCGGCAGAGCTGAGGGTAGATATAGAGGTTGACACTTAGGCCATATGAACTTTTATTTTGCAGTAGACCTGTAGGTTTCTTGTGTGGCTGGTCTGACTTCCATTCTACTTAAGCTTATGTAATATCAGACAAATTTTTAATAATGGATGTTTTTCCTTTTTGTCCTGTAGTGACTCTTGAACTTCTAGGGTTTCCTGAATATCCGGAAACCCTAGTACTTTTTGATTCTTGTCACGTGCCTCCGATTTCATTAAATACATGTATGTATGCTTTAATTTTCTTCAAGTATCTGTAATGGCATCCTCTGCTCTTCTCCAAGAACTAGACCTTGTGAAAAGGAAGAACATTTCCCTGGTGGTTGAAAAATTTAAACTCTCTGATCAGCTAACTTTGCTCAAGGAGAAGATTGGCGGCCTCTATTGCTTGCTGGAGAGGAAGAGACAGAAAAAATGCCATTACAAGAAATAGTGGTCCGAGCTCCGTCAGATAAATTTCCAACTACAGGAAGAGAGGGGTGATCTACTCGAGTCGGTGAATCGTCTCTCTGTCGCCGCCGGTGAAACTCAAGCACTTGCTGAGCGGTCTGATAAGTATCGCCACCGTCTGCATGAAACAGAGCGCGAGCTCTGGCGAGTCCGTCGGGCTCTAGCCTTAGATCGGCGATCCTCCCCCAGATGAACTGCATATTTTATTTTTATTCTGATGTTTTTGTAATCAAAACTGCCATCCTTCTTGGGTGCGCGCGATCTATTTTTATGATTTTCGAACTTTTGCTGGAATAAAAGTACACTCTGAATTTCTGGACTTTCCATTATCTGCATTTTCATACATATTTGTCATTTTTACCAGGATATCATGATATGCTTGAATTTTCTTTGGATTTTCATCTGCTTGATCGATCTTTTCTTGATCCAAACAATGCATCATTGTGCTTATATGGGATTTTCTTCCAACTCCCCACATTTAGTTCCGAACTAGGACCAGATCATCCCAGGCTCTTTTGACAGACCAGTCAGGTCCTCATGCAGGTCATCCCCTTGTACCTGTTCAGGCATATTAATAAATATTAAAGCGAAAGAAATCAGAAGTATCCATCCTTAGCCTATCTTGGCGTTAACTGCCGACCAGATCGGGTAGGTTCAAGGATATCCATCCTTAGCTAATATTAGGCTAGACTAATCATCCAACCAAGCACAATTAAAGACGTCTGCCCTTAGGCAAAACTGGCTTAATCTGATCAATAGGTCAGGAACGATTGAGTACATCCGTCCACGACCAATCCTAGCTTGAACTGACAATCAGGTCAAGCAAAAGTTATGGGCAGTCGCCCTTAGCCAATCCTGGCTTAAACTGACAATCAGGTCAGGCCAAATTTGAGGACATCCGTCCTTAGCCAATACTGGCTTAAACTGACAATCAGGTCAGGCAAAAATTGAGGACATCCGTCCTTAGCCAATCCTTGCTTAAACTGACAATCAGGTCAAGTAAAAATTGAGGACATCCATCCTTAGCCAATCCTGGCTTAAACTGACAATCAGGTCAGGCAAAAATTATGGGCAGCCGCCCTTAGCCAATCCTGGCTTAAACTGACAATTAGGTCAGGCAAAAATTGAGGACATCCGTCCTTAGCCAGTCCTGGCTTAAACTGACAATCAGGTCAGGCAAAAATTGAGGACATCCATCCTTAGCCAATCCTGGCTTAAGCTGACAATCAGGTGAGGTGAAATCGAGGGCATCCGCCCTTAGCCAAACCTGGCTATAATTATGCACACGTATTTTAATCTGGTGAACGAGGATAAACCTACAAATTTATTCAGAAAAGGCAAACAAACATTAAGAATTACAACTACGTATAGAATTTCCGTAAGTTAGTAATATTCCAAGCACGAGGGATCTCAGTCCCATCCAGTTCTTCTAATTTATAAGCTCCTCCGGCCAAGACCTGGGCGACCCGTAGCGGTCCTTGCCACACAGCGTCTAACTTTCCTCTGGGCCATCCCAGATTGGCTCTTTTAAGAATCAGGTCTCCCACTTGGAAGCGTCTCTCTCGAACTGTTTTATTGTAGGCTGCTCTGGTCCGTCCTCGCACATGCTCCATCCTCGCTGTTTCTTGGTCTCTCTTCTCCTCAATTAAGTCTAAAGCATCTTGGATCAGTGCTTCATTCTGGGTTTGATCATAATTCTGCACTCGGTGAGTTTCCAAGCTGATTTCTGCAGGGACAACAGCATCCATGCCATATACAAGGCTAAAGGGGGTTTCACCCGTGCTCTCCTTAAGGTTTGTGCGATACGCCCAGAGTGTCGCACTCAGCTCTTCCACCCATTTCCCACCAGATCTTTCCAACCGTGACTTAAGCCCTTGGACAAGAATGCGATTAATCACCTCGACTTGACCATACGCTTGCGGATGGTACACGGACGTGAAATGTTGTTGGATTTTCATCTTGGCACACCAAGCCTTGATTTTGGCTCCCATGAATTGGGTACCATTGTCTGATATTATCACCCTTGGCACGCCAAAAAGACAGACAATATTCTTCAAGATGAATCCCATCACCGCCTCTTCCGTTATCTTTGCCAGAGCTTCCGCCTCGACCCACTTGCTAAAATAGTCTATGGCTACAATTAAAAATCTTTTTTGGGCTGGGGCCGTCGGGAACGTACCAACCAGGTCAATCCCCCATTTCGCGAAAGGGCAAGGGGAGCTCATTGTTAACAGTTCTTCCGCTGGCTGGTGAATCAGAGGGGCCATCTTCTGACATTTTTCACACTTTTTAATGAAAACCTCAGCTTCTCTTCTCAACAAAGGCCAAAAGTAACCAGCTCTCAATACTTTGCTAGCTAGAGCCCTGGCCCCCATGTGATTGCCACAACAGCCTTTGTGGATTTCTCTGAGGACATGGGTGCCTTCCTCCAAGCTCAGGCAATGTAGCAGAGGTCTTCCAAACCCACGCCGAAATAGAGCCCCTCTAACCAAGCAAAAACGAGCAGATCTGACCTTCACCTTAGCTCTTTCTCTTTTATCTTCTGGCAGTTCTCCGTCTCCTAAATAAGCCATGATAGGAGAGCGCTAATCGTCAGTTTCTTTTACCGAATAGAACTTTGCATCCGCCCTCAGCAACGTTATTATCCTTTCCTTACAGTCTGTGGCCGAGCTAGCTGTCCTTGCTAAATAATCAGCTTTATCATTATCCTCCCGAGGAATCTGAAGTACCATGCAGCCCTTCATATCCCTAACCAGCTCTCTGAACTTAGCCAGATATTTCTGCATGTTCTCTTTCCTAGTTTCAAATTCACCACCTATTTGCTTGCAAACCAACTGGGAACCCACCTTAGCACATACCTGTTCTGCGCCCAGGTCTTTCGCCATTTGGATTCCTCTTAAGAGGGCCTCGTACTCAGTAGCATTATTGGAAAATGCATGATTCAAGCGTACAGCAAACTCAGTGGACACACCTGCTGGGTCTATCAAGATGATTCCAGTCCCACAGCCCTGGTTACAGATAGAGCCATCTGTGAAAATTGTCCATTCCTTCAGCTCACCTGGGGGGCCAGTCATTTCTTGCATAAAATCAGCCAAAGCCTGAGCCTTGATTGCTGTTCTGGCCTCGAATGTAACATCGAATTCGCTGAACTCTATTATCCATTTGACCAACCTTCCAGATGCTTCTGGTTTGTCCATTATGGCTCTCAACGGAAGGTTAGTTCGCACAATTATGATATGAGAGAGAAAGTATGGCCGCAGCTTGCGAGCAGTTCCGATCAGAGCTAGCATCGCCCTTTCTACTTCCACATATCTTACCTCTGTCGCATGCAAGACCTTTCTCCAAAAGTAGATCGGTCTCTGTATTTTACCTTCCTCCCTGATCAAGACAGAGCTGACCGCCTGCGGTACCACGGATAAATACAAGATTAGGGGTTCTCCTTGAATGGGTTTTGTGAGCAAGGTCATGCCAGCCAAGTGCTCCTTCAACAATCTAAATGCCTCTTCACACTCGTCGCTCCATTAAAATTTTTCTTTCTTCCGCAAGGCCTGGAAGAATGGCAAGATTTTCTCTTCAGATCTAGATACGAACCGACTTAGGGCATTGATCCGTCCTGCCAAGCATTTCATTTCTTTCACATTTCTGGGCGCTTGCATTTCTATGATCGCTCTGACCTTCTCAGGATTTGCCTAGATACCCCTCTCTGTCACCATATACCCCAGAAAGTTTCCAGCTCTCACCCCAAACTTCTTGGGGTTGAGCTTCATTCTATACCTTCTCAAGGTAGCAAACATTTCTTTCAGGTCTTCCACATGCGAGGTTGCTTTAATGCTCTTCACTAACATGTCATCCACATATACCTCCATGTTCCGCACTAATTTCTACTTAAGCATTTTATCCACTAGCCTCTGGTATGTAGCTCCCGCGTTCTTGAGCCCAAACGGCATCACCACATAGCAATATGTTCCCATTGGGGTTATAAAGCTAACTCGCTTCCAATCCTCCTCAGCCAACCTGATCTGGTGATAGCCTTGTGAAGCATCCATCATGCTTAGGAGCTCACATCCAAAGGTGGAATCGACGAGCTGGTCAATTCTCGGCAAGGGGTAGTGGTCTTTCGGGCAAGCACGATTGAGGTCCCGAAAGTCGATACACATACGTCAGTCATCCTGGGTCTTGGGAACCAGCACAGCGTTGGAGAGCCACTCGGGAAATTGTATCTCTTGGATATGCTTGGCCCTTAACAACTTTTCCACTTTGGCTTCAATGATGGCTTCCTTCTCAGGCCCAAAATTGCGTTTCTTCTGCTTAACTGGTTTCACGTCTGAGCTGATGTTGAGGTGATGCTCTGCCACTTTTGGGTCGATCCCTACCAGGTCTTGAGGAGACCAGGCAAACACATCAGAACTGTCTCGCAACAGCACGACCAGGTCTGTCAAAACTTTCGGACTGAGAGTCATTCCTACGCGCAGGACCCGACTCTCATCCCCTGGGACTATTTCGACCATCATCAGCCCTTCCTCTCTACGGGCCAGATCTGTTCTTGGTTGCTCCACCCTAGCCCTTTTGCTTTGTCTTTCCTCCTCAGAATTCCTCTTGATGCACTCAACGTACGTCTGTCGTGAGGCATATTGGTCACCTCTGAACTCTCCCGTTCCATCCTCCGCCGGGAACTTCATCTTCATGTGAGAAACCGATATGACGGCTTGGAACTGGCTTAAAGACAGTCGACAAAGCATTACATTATAAGAAGATGGGGCATCCACCACCAAGAAACGCACCGTTCTGGTTACCCTGTACGGTTCTTCTCCCAACGTCACAAGGAGCCTCACCGCGCCCAAGGGTTTCAGGGCTCCCCCTGCAAACCCCACCAAGGAGGTTGTTACCTCTTCCAACTCTACATCCAATTTCATTTGTCAGAAGCAATCGTAAAAAAAATGTCGGCAGAACTTCCAGTATCCACAAAAATTCGCCTCACGTTATAATTAGCAATGGTCACCGTTATGACCAAGGCATCCATGTGAGGGGCCAAGATGCCATCACCATCTTCTGACCCAAAACAGGTGTTGGGGGTAGAGGTCATTTGCCACACATCTCGTGATCTACAAACCAAATCCTTCGCAGCTCTGACGTAACTATGCTGCGTACGTTTAGAGTGCTCTTCCAACTCTCCTCCGACAATCATCTGGATTTCTCCATGAATGACCTGGGTTTGATCAGGTCGCCTCCGGTCAGAGCAACCTCTATCCTGATCTCTCTTGCCCTGCTGAGACCGGTCATAAGTCTTATTTCTAGATCTGGCCTCTTCTCTCCTCATGCGGACGTACTCCTTCAGGTGCCCTGCTTGGACCATCCTTTCCAACTCATCTTTCAGATGGGTGCACTGATGGGTATCTTGCCCATACTCGTTATGAAAGCGACAGAAGCGGTCAGACCTTTCCTTCCTAGGCCTCTGCGAGTATGTCTTGGGCCACTTCAGGTCTGGGTGCTTCTCGATTGCCTGCAGAATCTCACCCTGCGGAGTTGCCAAAGGGGTATATCTGTCAAAGCGAGGTCTCCCTCCAGGCAGGTCTGGCCTTGGCTTTTTTACAGCTCCCCTTTCTTCACGATCATATCTTTCTCTCTTCTTTTCTCCCTCATCCTTGATCTTCAAAGCCTCTTCTAGGTGAATATACTTCTCATCTCGTTCCAGGAGCTCTCCAAACTTCAGGGCTGGTTTGACAACCAATGATTGAGAAAATTCACCTCTCCTCAGAACCTGCGCCAGAGCATTCACCAATAGTTCCTTCGACGTGGAAGGTACCTCCAGTTTAGCATTAGTGAAACGATTAATATAGGCGCGCAGACTCTCCCCTTCCTTCTGCTTAAGGCTAAACAGTTCTAGAGGCATCTTCTGGTACTTCCTGCAGCTTGTAAACTGGTGCAGGAAGGCCGAACTGAACTCATCAAAATTACTAATAGAACGAGGCGGCAACTGGCTAAACTAGAGCTTTGCTGTTTTGGTAAAAGTCATTGGGAAGACCCGGCACATAACAGCGTCCGAAAATATATGCAGAGCTGCCGCGATCTCGAAGCGACTGAGATGGTCCCACGGATCCGTGGTTCCATTATACTCGAAGCCTAGGGAGCGATATGAAGCGGGCACGTCATCACGCATAACCTCCTCTATGAATGGAGTACCCCGCCGTGCCGGCACTACACCAGTACTCGTCAGTTTTCTCTTGAGTTCCCGCACTTCTTTTTGCAAACTCTGCATTTGCTCAGCCAGATCTGGGTTAGTCTGACCAGATGCGTCGCTGTCAGAGGTGGAAAAATGGTCATCCCCATGCCGGTGAGGGGTGTGATCCGTATGCTGCTTACGCGGTGGTTCTGTCTCCACCACCGGGACTGCTCGTTCTGGCCTTGCGCCGGAGGGCGGCGTTGCCATCTCTGTAAACTTTTTCTCCATAGCTATTTCCACATCTTTGCCAATGAGCTCGGAAAGCTGTCGGAGAAGGGTGTTATTAAACAACCCCCCAGCGAAAGGGATCGGCCCATCGGAAGGGGGCGGCGCAGTGCTCGATCCAGCCACAGCCGACGGCACTAACCCCTCGGGCCTCTCTGTCGACGTCTCTACTGATCGTGGCATACCCCAAGGTGTAGCGGAGCTGGGAGTTCCACCAAGCTCCCCCACCAAATTTCTTCATAAACCGTCAGAAGCCATGGAAAATACTCACGCCTTAGCTTGACCGAGAGTTCCCACAGATGACGCCAATTGTTTCAGCCCAAAAAGTGGCCAACATTGAGAATGCCTGGAACCTTGAATGCCCGCCTGATCTGTACCACAAACACGGGCTAGAAAGTACCATCGGTGGTTTACCGGTGGAAACCTCTCCGATGCTTAAGTCAGTAAGCGTTTGAGGTGTTTTCTAGAAAATAAGAAGGAATGCTCAAAGAATGACATACCTCTCTCAGCCTTGGGGCTGAGATATTTATAGTTTCTCCTGATGGGGACCCCAGCCTGGATCTCAGGAGCAAATACTGCAAATCTTGGGCCTTTACGCAACAAATTCTGACAAGTGGTCCCACTTGTCTCTTTGTTGGGAATCTGGGAAACAGGTCTCCCCTATTCCAAGTCTTCCCTGTTTCCTTCTCCTGTACCACCTCGGTATTGATATCAGACTTGACTCTAGTTAGGTCTTCCTTGTTCCAGGTCTTCCTCATTCTGTATCACTCCACCATCAGTATCAGGCTTAACTTCAGCCCCATAATTCCCCTAACAGAGCACTTTCTCAAGCTCGGCCTAACCTCCGGTGTTCATGTTAAGTGTAACACAACCAATACAAAACCAAAAATAGTAAGAAGAACAGCAATCAGATAGCAGAAACGAGTGGGAAAAAGTGCTTAACTTTTATTCCTCAAAATCAGTTCGGATCGGCCTTAGCCAGACCCTTTTTACAGGTGCTTGACCTTGTAATACAAGCTTTCTCTCTCTAACGCTCTCTATCTTTTTCTCTCTCAAAATTTGGGAAAAATCCCTTTCTCTTTCTCTTAGAGAGTCTATTTATAGTTTTCCACTGAAACCCTAATTATACACCAGTCACTCTCCTATTGGTTTTCCATAATCTCTGCTCACGCGTCCACCGCCTCAATGCCGACCTCAATAATTTTCCACCGACTTGATCCGATCTCAACCAATTAAATATCGAATGGATTCGAAGTCATCAGTCTAATATTCCAGCTCGGCACGTTGAGATCGCCGACTGGTCGAAGACAAACCGGCCCAAACGGCGCATTCCTCGGAAGGAATCGCTCTGCTCGGCACCTTCCTGGTCGGCAACCCCGAGCAGAAGTACTCGGGGTGAAGCGCATGACGTGCCCGGGAGAGATTCTGCTTGGCATTTTGCCGAGCTCAACCTGCTCGGCGTTCCTCTGCTCGGTTCAACGGCAGAGGTATTCGGGGTGCAGTGCTCGGTTCACCCGGAAGAGGTCCTACTCGGCATTATGCCAAGCTCAACCTGATCGGCGCTCCTTTGCTCGGTACCTCTATAGCGGCATCCTCAGCGCAGGCACTCGACAGGGGGCTCGGGTCTGCTCGGCGTTGGCACTTGAGTCTGCTCGGCATCCTCGGCCCAGACCCCCAGCAGGATGGACGGCTCTGCTCGGTACTGGCGCTCGAGCCCATGCTCGGCGACACCGCGCGGGCATCCTCGACGATCCCCGCGCATCCAATCGGCAGCGTATTGCGAATCCGGCTCGGCAGCGCGGGCCTGAGCTCGGCGACACTGCACGCCCAGGTCGGCAGCATTCCGCGAGCCCCGCGCATCCAGGTCGGCAGCGCTCCGCGAGCCCAGCCCAGCAGAGCTCCTGACCGGCATCCGCTCGGTGCAGACATCCGGCAGGGTGAATGGCTCCCGCCTGCTCGGCGCCTCTCGGCC